>QTSX02007246.1:0-218464 GCA_014839935.2 Entomophthora muscae
GGACCTTTGTTGGGGGCTTTGTCTAGCAGCTGGCAGGCATAGGGCTTAGAAAAAAGGCTTGAGCTTCACCTTTGGCCCTTTCCTGACTACATTTTTGCACTTCATGAATGTCCTCAACAATGACGCGGTGCAGGGCATCACCAGAGTTGCCAATATATGGAACAAATAGCTCAGCCTTATCTGGGGAATGATCAACACTGGAGGGTGGTTCTGCTGGCCCTTCTGGAGCTTGTGATAGGCAATCAGGCGGAACAGTGGGGACATTGGTGGGGTTGTCTATAGTGGAGTGAGAGAGTCCCATCTCTATTCCACTTGGGATTTTCCCTGGGTGGTAATATCCTGAGGTGGCAGTATGTGAATGCCTGTTTTAGAAGTGCAGGGGTTTGTGTAGTGCCTCTTAAAATTACAGCAATGGCAAGTAACCTTAGAAATGTCGGCCTTAGGAGCAAAGTGTCCACTTCCTTCTGTAAGGACAGGAGGAGTGGGTAAGGGTCTAGGCTTGACTGAGGCATTGGGGGGGCCAAAGGTATCCCCACACTGACAGAGGAATTGCACCATGCCATCAATAGAACAGTTGTCTTGGAACACCGGCATCAAGGTACAATACAACACCTAGTAAGTTTTGACAGCAGAGCGCAGAGCTATGTGTGCATCATGCACTGTAAGAGATCTAGAGCTGGTAAGGACCTGCGCCTCCAAATAGAATTGATCTGCAAATTCAGCTATGGATTTGTCCTTTCAGAATTGGATCATCAGGAATTCATTCTTTTGTTCCATAACCCTGGTTATACTTCCAAATTCATATAACAGATCTTGTTTAGCTGTAGCATAGGACCAGTCATTATGCGGCATGTGAGGGATGATGAGGTCAGTGCTAGCAGCGTCAAGCTGGTTCAGAAGCGTGGTTGCTTTGTCTTGATTGTTAGCTCCATACATTGACATTTCAAAGAGTCTGATGAATGTATGGACATTCCCCTTTGGGTCAAACTTGGGGAGGTTCATGAGTTTGAATCTGGGTAAGTTTTCTTCTGTGTTCTGGTGTCTTGGAGGAGGAGGGGTGTCTTGTTGGGCATGCGCAAAGAAGTTCTGCCATGATGCTCCTGCAGAAGACTCTGAGCAGTTAGGACAAGGAGTTTCTTCTGGGGTAAGAGGGACCACAAACACAGGTGGCAATCTTTGTCTTCCCGAGGAAGATGAGATGGCGTCATCTTTGTAGGCAGAGCTAGTTGGTTGACGTAGAGTAGTGCTCTCTCCAGATACATCATGAGACACACACAAGGCAGAGAATTGCGCCTGGTCACAACAGCATCTTCCTTCTTGGACCTCTGATCTAACTTCAGCCATTTGGGCTTCCAATTCTCTCATGGCTCTGCAGAGGCAATCAATAAGAGTTCCACAACGCACCATCCCTTCTCTATATTCTTCTAAAGTGAATTCTTGCGTGGTAGCATTATCATGGACTTCACGTACAGTGTTGTGGAGGTCACAAATCTTGGCTTGGAGGGCTGCCTGTTGTTGATTGTGTCTCTCATTCACTTTGTTAATCTCTTGGAAGGTGTTTTTATTTGAGATGTTCAGGCTGTCAAGCTGGCATTGGATCTCATCCATCTCAGGGACAACAGTAGTGGTGCTTTGGGCTGCAGGGGTCTGACTGGCCAGGAGTAGTGCCTCTTCAGTCTCCTTGCAGAATGTGGCCAATTTCTCTTCCAATGCCATTTGTAGGTGGTTGTCATATTTCACAAAATTGTCCTTTAATTTGAAAATATTGGCCTTTGCAGCATATGCAAGGTCTTTAAGTCTATTGAGTTCTGACTGGTTAGTCTGTGAGAAGTCATTGAATTCCTTGCTTAGTGCCTCCAGCTTGGAGCGTGCATCTGCCAGTTTGGACGTTCAGCAGCCTGTTTCCTCTTGATGGGCTGCTTCTCAATGGGCGGCATCCTCTACATAATGTTCCATTGCCAGAATATGGCAAGTTACATCTTCAGCACCAGGTTTGCAAAGCCCCTCTTAGGTCCAGTATATTGCTCACAATTCTGGGCAGCTGAGTATTTAGCTGCTCTAAGAGAGCGTTGAGGCTCTGCAAAGTCTGTGCATGGTGGTTTTGGTTCTGGTGGGCATAGTTCTGAACTTCAGCAAAGCTAAAATCCAGGTGGTGGACCAAAGCTGCCAGATATTCCCGTTGGGGGTTGGAGTAGGCCACCAAATCTTGTACTTCCATATGGTGGCAAGCTTGTACACCTAGCAGGTGGTGAATAGCAGGGTGAACAAAGTTCTGGATGCAATCACTGACCTGTTTAACATTGGGGAGTTGGTCTAGGCTTCCTGCTTCTGAATTGAAGGAGCTCCAGAAGGACGCCTGCAGCCTTTGGGTGTTGGGGTGGCAATGGAAGATCAAGAATTTCACACTGGTGGGTTCATGAGCCAGTTGATAACCAGTGATTAAATTTGAGGCCACATCAATAATAGTGGCCTGCTCTACTTCTATAGGTTGATCAATTAAAGCAATTGGAAGTTCAGCACACTTACTATCTGGGATAATTGGTAGGTTGTTCACATCATTGATTTCTTCTTCCTGGCAGAACCAGTGATCCCTTTTGAAATCACTAGTTTCCATGGGGGCGCTGTCATAGCGCTCATGGAACCCAGTGAGAAGAGGAGGGGGATACACTGTCTTCTTCCACAGGAAAGTACATGGCCCCCTGTAGTGAGCATCATTTGTTGCTCTGGGAGTGTGGGGGCGTCTCATTTCTGTAATAGGGCGCAGGGTACTTGGCTTGAATACTGTCATATATGAGGATATGATTAGTATTGTGGTAGAAAAACATATAGGAAGAGGAATAAATAATTACTTTTGAAGATTGGCTTCTGATCACACAGAAGCAATTTTGATAAGTCAAAGAGTATTTTATTATTAGGGGAAAAGTATTTATACCCTCTTGGGGAGCATCTTCCTGAGCTGTTGGCAATATCTTCTAGGACATTCCAACACACTCTTATTTTGGTTAGTTAGTGATCTAGGTTTGGTTGTTTCAAACACACCAACCAATGAGATTTAATTGCTTCACCCAGCACAGGTGATTCTTGCTGGCGTGGGGGTTTGGTATACTTTGGAGTCATTCATCCTTCTTAATTTGTGTCCCTACATTAACTTCTTAGAAATACAGTTAATTTAGGAAATCCAAGATTATGGGGGAATTGAACCCAGCGCCTCAGCACTTGATGTAAAAGTAGGGCGCCGCTTTGGCGCCTGCAATATTTGCCAAGTGGTGCTTGCAATAATTTTCAGTTGACGTGGTGGCACTTGACATAAAATAGTTCAGCGCTTTGGAGCCTAATCCAATTGCTAGGCAGCGCTTGTGTATTTTTAAAGTGCCGCAGCAGAAAATCATGTATTACTTAATTGCTGCGGCGGTGTTTATCATTGGCTAGTTTAAGGCTCAGGTCAGCAGCCTACTGCTGATCTGATATGCATATAGTTTATACTACCAATTTATGTAGTTTGGTAGCTTCAATTTATATCTGTGAGCTCCATCATAATTAGCATCATTGCTTGGTCAAAATTCCCAACAACCTGATCAGCCAGCCCCAATACTGTGATGTAAACAAACCCCAACTTGCTGAAGTCCTGGGCAAGAGGCACATAGGGTAGGGGGAGTGATATAGCTCTCCTTCATGGTAGGCAAGATGATCACTCTAGGGTGGCCAGAAGGAAGATCCAGGTAGTGAGGATGAAAGAACTCAAAGTCAATGGCGCAAGGTGGCTTGAACAAAGTGACAGGAGCAGAACCAGTAGAGAACAGATAGGTGCAAATGCATTGTGTAGTGGATACACAAATAGATGTAAACAGAATAATTATATTGGTGCAAAAATAGATAATTCCTGCAAGAAAATAAATGAACCTGGGCATAAAGCTGTTTATTTTAAGATGTCATCAATAAAGAAGGCTTTTCCTCTTCACTACTTATACTTACTGATGAAAAACTAGCCTTTTGTGCCACCAGAGGCCTGGTGGCATCATTTTCAATGATACTTGCAATTTGGCCTGGAAATTGTGCACTTGATCCTGGGGGTGGAAGGGCATTGGCTGGTATAACATGAATGTTGGTTTGGATTCATCATGTGGATGTGCCACAGCTATTAATAGATACCACAAGCAACCAAGCTCCAAATTGCAGGATCAAACAATTGCCCTCCCAATTTACCATTTCCCAATAGTAGATGGGCCCAAATTTGTGTTTAGATTTTATGCTGGGGATTTGCGGCTTGTGAGCCTTGCAAACTCCAGGCCATTTGTGATCAGAAAGGGGGTTTCCTCCCATAAAGGAAGTTGGTTTCAGGATACCAGGAGTACAGCAATGCTCCTTCAGGTATGAGAGGAGTAGAGGCAGGTAACTGCATGGCCCAACAGATGATGGGACCTAGTTTTACCAGGTAGGAAAAGCCTTCCCAGCCACAGCCCAGGGCCCAGCTGCTAGCAAAGCAGAATCAATCAATCCTGTGAGCGCCAGGTATAGCACACCTAGGAATTGACTACTCTGGTCAGCAGCATCAGAATTTGGTGGGGTTGAGATGATTGGTTTGGGCGTTGAGGGTGGTTTCATTGAGATCAAGTAGGCGGCAGGGTTGTTGTATTTCCGGTTGAAGATAAAAAGGGTATATTGTCAGGGATCCAGTCTTGAGCGGGCAGCCTGTCGTTTTTCAGGGGTAACTTGGGCCAGGTTTTTTGCAGGCAATGTCCACCACAAGAGGGGAGCTAACTTTAAAAGGTAGGAGGAAGACTTTCCCACCCAGGACCACAGGCCGGCAGCCAGGATTATAGTGTCAATTGCCCCTGTGAGAGTGATGTACGCAATCCCAAACAGCTTGCCAGAAAAGTTGGTTGTGAGGTTGGGTGAGGAAGCAGGCATAGGTTTTGGGGTCACTGTCAGGGATCCAGTCTTGGGCGGCTGGCCCTCCATTATTGGGGGTAACTTGGGCCAGGGTTTTTGCAGGCAGAGCCCACCACAAGAGAGGAGCTAATTTTAGAAGGTAGGAAGCAGACTTCCCCACCCAAGACCACGGGCTGGCAACCAGTATGATGGTATCCACCACCCCTGTGAGGGTGATTTACACTATACTGAAAAGCTTGCTGGTATGGCCGGTTGGAAGGTCGGGTGAAGAGGCTGGCATTGATTTGGGTGTTACAGGTGGTTCCATGTAGATATTGTAGGCCAGGAGATAATTGAATTTTCCTCTAAATAGTTTTGGTGCAGAGAATATCCATGGGCCTTGGCAGTTGTATCTAATAGCGGATTGGATGTGGGCTAGCGGGTCAAGTTCAAGGATTTTCTCTGGTGTATAATCCTTGTACTTGGGCTTCAAGGGATAATCAGTAAAATGAACAGGCCTAAAGAGAGCACCAGGTGGACAGAAAACTGCAGGCAGAGGGGCAGGAGGGCCAGGAGATCTTGAACAAAACTTATAGACAGCAAATACAAAATATGGTAATAGCTGTATGAGCCAAAGTAACATAACATTTATTCAAAAATGGCAATAAGTTTGGAGCGTGGGGTCCTTGGGTCTATATAGCACCCCCCTCCAAACTTAACATTTTCCATGGGGGGTTCATCAGGGCATTGGGAAAGGCAGGGCTGGGGGAATTGGGTACTCGGGATTAAAGGCAGCAAAATGGCACCCGGTCTGGGAGTTCTTTCATTGGTCAATAATCTCAATTTGGCTATCTGATTAACTTGCTCTAGTGTCGTGGTCATGGGGCTGGGTTGCAGGCATGTGCCTCTTTCCTGGGTTGGCTCCTGATTGGTTGCTGGTGTAGACTTCAAACTCATGAAGCTAATAGTTGTTGCTTTGGTACCTCCATTAGGTGCTATGATTGGCATTCCACTTGGAGCAATAATTTCCTTGGCTTGGTCTGTTTCACTGCATGGACCATCATCTTCAGTGTCAGCTTGCAGGGGCTTGATCCCAGAAAAATGCAGGTGGGCGGTCCTGCAGTCCATAGGCCTGGCAGCCTGGGGGGATCCAGGTTCAGGGTTCAATTCCCGCTCTTGGGCCTGGGGTTCCAGAGGGGGAGAATTGTCAATCCTGACATCATCCCCTTCTTCCCCCAAGCTCCCTCCCTTCCAATTCTTCTTGTTCAGGTAGAGTTGGACGGCTTCTTGGGCATTGTTCAGGTTGCTCAGCGGTTCCCAAGTACTTTCTTCTAGTGGATATCCTCTCCACTTGACGTAATACTGGGGTTTTTGGTAATGAGTTTGGTTGCCATGTATGTATTCAACTTCATATTCCTCACCATGGTTTGTTTGCATGGGTGGGGGGGCTGTCTTAATCTGTTGGTGGGGAAGCAAATTCCCATCCTTTTTGAACAACAGGGAGCAATGAAACACGTCATGAATCTTCCAGGAGGGGGGTAGGTCTAGCTTGAAGGCAACTTCACTGACTAGTTTGGTGATTTTGTGGGGGCGCTTCCTATGTGAGCTAATTTC
This sequence comes from Entomophthora muscae, assembly GCA_014839935.2. NCBI lineage: Eukaryota > Fungi > Entomophthoromycota > Entomophthoromycetes > Entomophthorales > Entomophthoraceae > Entomophthora > Entomophthora muscae. The sequence continues at coordinate 6,484 of QTSX02007246.1, forward strand.
CTGCAGGGCACGTGCAGGGGTATGTTCCGGGAGTCTAGGTATACCTTGTCTCCAACTTGTAAGGGTTGGCCCAGGGTTTGTTTGCAGTCAGCAAAGGCTTTTTATGTCTGTACCGCGCAATTCAGGTTGGTCAAGCATGTTTTTTTGTGCCGTGAATCCCTTCAATCCAGGAGGGTCCAGTGGTGTTTGATTACTTTTCACCAATCTGAGGGTCCCAGGTGGGGTCAAACCCATAGTTGGCTTTAAATGGGGACATGCCTGTGGAGGCGTGGTCCTTACTGTTGTATGCAAACTGGGCCATGGGAAGCATTTTTCCCCAGTTGTCCTGATCAGTTTTGGCATAGCATCAAAGGTATTGTTCAAGGATCTGGTTCACTTGCTCAGTTTGGCCGTCTGTCTGTGGGTGGTAGAAGGTAGATGCACATTGTTTGATTCTTAAGACTTTCATCATCTGCGTCCAGTAGTTTGACGTGAATTGGGGTCCTCTGTCTGTGATGATTTCCTCAGGTGTTCTGTGTTGCATGAGGATGCAGTCGTGGAAGTGTTGGGCTGTTTCTGCTGCCGTGCAATTGGTGGTGGTTGGTACAAAGTATGCCATTTTGATGAAGCGGTCTACCATGACCAGGATTGCATTGTACAAGAAGGATGGCGGCAGTTCCACTATATAGTCCATGGAGACAGATCTCCAAGGTCCGTGGGGTATATCCAAGGGTCTTAGAAGTCCTTCAGGTTTGTTTCTGCAAGTTTTAATCCGCCCATAGGTCTCACACCCCTTCAGGTATGCGCTTATGTCTTAATCCATTTTTGGCCAGGCAAAGTTCCTTCTGACGCTCCAGATGGTCTTGAGCCTAACCGGATGTCCAGCCATCTCAGAGCTGTGGTAGTCCATCAAAACGTTGATTCTGATGTCCCCTTCTGGTACAAAGATCCAGTTGTGGAGCATTAGCATGGTTCCCTTCAATGAGTAGCCCTTTTGGTAGTGGTTGCTATACAAGGACTTGGAGAGGTCTGCAATCAAGGTCTTGGTGAACTTGTCTAATGCTTGGGCTCTTAGTACTTCTGGCTTGCTGGCTCTGATTTTCATCAATCCTAGGTGGATGCCTAGGCTTGCTGTGTCCAAGAGGACTTGGGTGTTGTGGTTGTGGGTTTCTAGGTGGGTAGGCACCAGATCAGATCTTCTACTTAGGGCGTCAGGTACCATGTTCACCTTTCCTGGCTTATAGTCTATGGTCAGGGTGTAGCCAGCCAGTTCTAGGGACCATCTTGCTTGTTATTGGTTAAGCTGGCATGGTTTGAAGAAATAGACTAAGTTCTTGTGGTCTGTCAGGCCCTTTACTGGGTGTTCAGCACCACATAGGTATTGGCGCCAATGTTTCAGGGTCTTCATTATGGTAAGCATCTCTTTGTCATATATTGGGTAGTTTCCTTCTGCAGGTAGCATCTTCTTGGAGTAATATGCTACAGGATGTAGCATACTATCCCCTCCTTCCTGAAGAAGGACCCCGCCCACCGCAAAGTCAGACACGTCGGTTTCCAGAACAAAAGGTTTGGAGGGATCTGGCATGGCCAGGACAGGGGCAGAGGTGAAGGCAAGTTTCAAGGTCTCAAAGGCGGTGATACACTCCGGAGTCCAGGCAAAGGTGACCTTGTCCAAGCAAAGGCGGGTCAGAGGGAGAGTAATGTGAGAAAAATTTCTGATGAAATCTCTGCAATAATTTGCCAGGCCCAAGAAACTTCTTACATCTTTCCTACATTTTGGCACCGGCCAAGATGTTATTACTTCTACTTTGTCCTGTGCCATTGAAAAGCCACCAGTCTTCACTATGTATCCTAGAAATTCAACCTTGGACTGAAATAATTCACACTTCTTGAGCTTAGCGTGTAAATTGGCTTGGGAGAGTTTCTCCAGTATAAGGTCCAAGTGACGCAGGTGTTCCTTGTGAGACTTACTGTAGATGAGGATGTTGTCCATATATGCCACACAGAAGCAGTCAAGGTATTCCCCTAGGACGGTGTTGATCATCTTTTGGAAGGTGCTGGGTGCGTTGCAGAGGCCAAAGGGCATCACCAGGTACTTGTACAGCCCATATTGAGTTTTAAAAGCAGTCTTATACTCGTCTCCATCCTTGATTTGGATTTGGTTGAACACATCTTGGAGGTCAATTTTTGAGTACACCTGGGCTCCAGTCAGTACATCACAGAGGTCGTCAGCATTGGGGATGGGGTAGCGGTTCTTTACCATGATGTCGTTCAGTTTTTGGTAATTCACGCAGGGGCGCATCCCACCATCTTTTTTCCTACAAACAGCATGGGCAACAAGCAGGGGGCTTTTTACACCCAGATGAACCCTTTGTTTGTCATATCTTCAAGGTATGCTTTCAAGGCCACTTGCTTGAGGTGGTTACAGCTGTAGATGGGGCTGTGGTGCGGTTGAGTCCCTGGCAGCAGGTCTATGGCGTGGTCGTAGATTGAATTACTGGGTAGTTTGGTGGCTGCTTCTTCACTAAACACATGGTTCCATCTCTGTAGATGGGTGGGCAGTATTCCAAAGCAAGTTTCTATCTTTATGGTCAAGAGTTTGTTGATAGGGGATTGGTCATGGCTCATACAAAAAAGGAACAGTGTCACAGAATTCCGGTTGTCCTAACATGGCAGTTTGCTTGCGGTAGTTCAGGATCAGGCCATGTTTGTTGTACCAGGAGTTGCCCAGTATAAGGGGGTAGGGTAGTCCTGGAAAGAGGATCAGGGACAACAGGTATACATTGTGTCCAATGGTCAACAGGAGTTCTTGTTCACACTCATAGCTGGTGTCCAAGGAGCTGTTTCCCATGATTACTTGTAGACTGCGCTCTGAGGCTGTCAAGCCTAATTCTTCTGCTAGGCTGGTGTCAATAAAACTTTCATCTGCCCCTGTATCAATAAAGGCTTTAATCTTGTGCGTGTTCCCCGCTACTTCTATGGTCACTTGGATGAACTTGTAAGACTGGGAAGAAGTGTTTATTTGCGCCAGTGAGATTGGGGCTGTGTTCTTCTTAGGGAAAGCTCTGGTCAAGTGGCCTGCTTTGTGGCAGTGGAAGCAGAGTTCTTCACAGTAGTGTTATTGGAGCTCTTCAGGGGTCATCCCTGTTCTGTTGGGGGTTGGCGTTTGGGGTTGGCGGGCCTGGGAGGAGCCAGTGTTCTCTTGGTTTATGCTAAGGCCCTTGCACAGGGGAACTATATTGTCTAGGCTGAGGGTGGGAGTGTGGTGCTTCAACAGGTCCTTCATTGCTAGGTTGACGCCCTTCCAGAAGATAATGGCTGCCAGTTTGTCCTCCAGTTGGGTGTGGGTTTTAAGTTTGAGGAATTTGTCAATATAAGCTTGGATGGGTCAGGGACCTTGTCAAATTTCTAGCAGTGTCAGGAAGCCAGTTGTAGGTAGAGGCATTGGGCAGCTTGGGGTGAGGTGCGGTCAAGCCGGCGGGTAGGGCCCACCATAGAATGGGTGCTAATTTGATAATATAAGATACAGATTGCCTGAGTATGGACCAGGGTCCGGAGTTGGGGACCACAGAATCCACCAAACCGGTCAAAGTAATGTATAGTACTCCAAACAGTTGGGTAGAGGGGGTCTTGGCTGCGGCGGTAGGTTCCAGCAGGCGGTCTGGTTGTGGGGTTAAGGGAGGAGTCATAGGAACAATGTAGGCAGGCAGATAATTGTACTTGTCTTTGAACAATCTTGGCGGCCTTTTGTACCACTTTCCTTCTTGTCCTATGTATTTGGTTTCTCTAGTCCTAGCCAAGGGGTCAGCAATGAGGATGGTCTCCAAGTTGTACTCTGAATAGGCCGGGTTGGGGGTATTCAGTAAAATACACAGGTCTAAAGGGGGCTCCCAGGGGACGGTATAATGCCTGGGGCAATTTGGCAGATTGGTCTTGGGGGAGTGCGGCGGCCTGGCGTTCTACTTGACTGAAACTAAGATGGAAAATCACTAAGACTAGATAGGGTAAGATTTGTTTGAACCAAAGGTTCATAAAACTTTATTATCAAAAATGACAATGGGGTCTTTACTGTACCGCCAGGGTTTTTATACCCTGGGACTTTGCTTCTTTGATTTTTGTAGGGTTCAGGTCTGCAGACAAGGCACTGGCGGGACGTGGGTCTTGGCTTGGGGTCTCAAGGGCGGCAGATCCAGGTTGTGCCTGCTCTGGCAAATTGGAAGGGCAATGCTTTGTTTTGCCGCCACTGTTCACTACATCACCTGAGTAGTCCAATTGTACTACCCCTTCTGGGTGGGAGACTGGCAGTTGCTGGTGGTCATTGGCAAGGTTAAAAATGGGTTTTGTTTTAACCTCCTTAAGGCAAGCTGCAACCTCTGCATAGGTTCAGGTCTTTGGTGGCTCAAGGTTGGCATCAATTTGATGAGCATTTGGGGAATTGTCTTTGGGAGGCTGGCGGGTCTTGGAGTAACTCATTAACTTGGGTTTGAAATTTAACAAGTGGGCAGTCTCCCGTCCACTTTGTGTGACTTGAGTAGTCTTTGGAGGGTCCTCTGTAGTAGGCCAGCAAGTTGCAGAGTAATCTACTGGTTCAAGTCTGTGATTTAACGGGTTGGCGGGTCCTGGACTGGTCTAGAGGGTTTGATCTGCCTTCTGGGAACTGGGGATCAACTCTTGGGTTTTCAATACAAGTATTAAAATGTCATTCATGACAAGCAGGGAGTTCAGGGCGTAGTATCTAGTGTTGCAATCTTCACCCAAGGCCATTAACTCAGCCTCAAACTAGATGTAGTCTAAGCAGAATTCTACGTCCTCAGCTGTGGCCTTGCCAAACCAGTCCAAGGCGTCCCCTGATAGCATTGAAGCAACCCCAAGGATCTTCTTGGTGTCACTGGTATAAGAGGGGGTGGTGGTAAGGAAATGCAGGTGGAGGACCAGCATGGCGCATCTAGCTTATTCAAGTGTGAGCTTCCCCATCTGAGGCATCTCCACCTTTGTGAGGAACTGGTTTACAATCATGTTTTGCACTTGGGAGAACAGTGCTTTGGTGGCGTCAGCGGTATTGGTGTTGGTTCTCTTTGGGTCCTTCAGGTTTGCATTCTTCCACATGGAAGAGATCAGGTTTGTGGTCATCTTATAGGTTTAATAAGTGATTATCAATAGCAAAAGCATACAAGATGCCCCAAGAAATAACAGCATCTTGGGGCTCAGGGTACCAGGTTTAATAAAGATTGCCATAATGTCAGGGATCCAGTCTTGGGCAGGCGGCCCGTTCTTTTCAGGGGTAACTATGGCCGGGTTTTTTGCGGGCAATGTGAGAGAGAGGGGCTAAACTAACTAAGTTTGGCTCCCATCCTGGTGTAACAAACCACCAGGATGCCATCCAGTGCAGAACTGGGATGGCTGCTCAGAGGGGGGACCACAGGGAGGACACCAGGGACAACTGAGGGAATTAGGCGTTCAAACCCATCAGTATCAGGCCAGTGAGCAACCAGGGAGTGCAAGTAGGAGCGGGAGAGGACACCTTGGAGGGCCTGGGGGTACTGCATGCCTCTGGACCACGTTGGGGAGGGGAGGCATGGGAGGCACTACTTTTTCAGAAACAGGTGAAGTAAGGTCCACAGTGTCCAAGTCCAAATCATCACACGTCAGGCTCTTGACCACAGCCTCTCCAGAAAAGAGAAGACTGCTGGGGAGGTCCCAGAGACTGGCAGGGTCTCTACCTACCAGACGGGCCAACAAAGAGATTTTCCCCCATAAATCAGGGGAGGTGGACCACAGAAGTAGCAAGAACAGAGCCAAGGAAAATACCACAAATTTGAGAGCTGGGAGTATCATAGGAATGTTCCTCACAAAATTTGGAGTAGGACAGTATATTTTTCAGATAAAAATAAGGCAGAACAAGGGCTGATAGGGTATACTTATCAAAATAGACCCAAACTGTAGCAGAATGAGTCCAGAGGGCTTTACAATGATTGTGAGAGGGTTGGGAAGAACGGCAAGCAAGAGCAGGTTCAAAATCAATGATTTTAATAGAAAATTCAAAATAATAATAGGTATTATAAGGAAAATCAATTGAAAATTTGAGTTTTCAAACTCTGTTTCAAAAGTGAGAACGGGAAAGGCAACTACTAGATGAACCAATACTAGTATAATGAACCAGAAGAGAAGCCGGGTTTGAAACCAGCTGACAGAAGGTAAGCTTGAAGCAGAAGCTAACACTAAAATCTTTAGGCTATAGGAACTCAAACTGGGTTCCAAAATAACACAAATATTAAAATAAAGTGCAGAATGGCTCCAAACTTTAATATTATTGGAAAATAGACAAGCAAAGGACTAGAAGTCCCCTTGCTTGCATAAAAGGGATGGGCTGCAAATAAGTTGGGTCACATGACAGTGGAACCAAATCTAATTGGCTGGAGGCAAAACTTTGCTAGGCAGGGGCAGGGGGACTGGAGGGTTTCATTCCAATTTCTGCGGTCAGATCTGATTGTCTGGAAGAGGCACAGGTCATTTGGAATTCACTTGTGTTACTTAGTGTTGATGTGGCAACCTCTGATTGGCTAGATCTAATGGTTTTTAGAAGTGGGCAATACCAAGCTAATAAGTAGTCTAAATTAACCAGTGTTTCTTCCCAAGAGGGAGCAACTAAAGGCAAAGGTTCCACAGGGTAGGCCAGCACAAACCTCTCATCTACTGTGTGAGCTAAATCATTTAAAGAGTTAAGGGGTTTGGCGGGCGTTTTAGAACCTTTCTTGGTACGACAAGGGAAAATTGAGCAATCCAAAGCCAGAGGTGGCAGTGAATTTACAGGCAATGCCCACCACAAGAGAGGAGCTAACTTTAAAAGGTATGAGGTAGACTTCCCCACCCAGGACCATGGGCTGGGATCATAGTGTCAATCACCCCTGTGAGGGTGATGTACACAATCCCAAACAGCTTGCCACTATGGTCAGTTGGAAGGTTGGGTGCGGAAGCAGGCATGGGTTTTGGTGTCACAGGCGGCTCCATGGACAGGTTGTAAGCAGGGAGATAATTAAATTTTCCTCTGAGCAACTTGGGTGTTGAAAATATCCATGGGCCTTGTTGGTTTTATCTAACAGCAGATTGTATGTTGGCCAGGGGATTGAATTCAAGTATCTTTTCCAGGGTGTATTTCTTGTATTCAGACTTCAGTGGGTAGTCAGTAAAGTGGATGGGTCCAAAGGGTACACCAGGAGGACAGAAAACAGCAGGCGGTGGGGCAGGCGGGCCAGGAGATCTCAAACTGAATTGGTAGGCAGTAAATACAAAATAAGGCAATAGCTGTATGAGCCAAATTAACATAATCTTTATTCAAAAATGGCAATAAGTTTGGAGTGTGGGGTCCTTGGGTCTATATAGTACCCCCCTCCAAACTTAACACTTTCCATGGGGGTTCATTAGGGCATTGGGAAGGCCAGGGCCAGGGGAATTGGGTGCTTGGGTCAAAATGCGGCAAAATGGCACTCAGCCCGGGAGTTCTTTCATTGGTCAGGAATCTTGATTTGGCTGCCTGATTATCTTGCTTTAGTGTCAAGGTCATGGGACCGGGTTGTGGGCCCATGCCTCTTTCCTGGGTTGGCTCTTGATTGGTTGCTGGTGTTGACTTTGAGTTTATGCTAATAGTTGCCAAATCAGTACCTCCATTAGGCGCGGTGATTAATCCTCCATTTGGTGTGATGATTTCTTTGGTTTGGCTCTTTTTACTGCATGGGTCAACATTCTTGGTATCAGCTTGTGGGGGCTTGATCCCAGAAAAACGCGGGCAGGCGGTCCTGCGGTCCACAGACCCAGCAGCCCAAAGGAATCCAGGGTCGGGGTTTGATTCCTGCTCCCAGGCCTGGGTTTCCAGAGAGGAAGAATTGTCAATACTGACACTTGGGCATAGATAATTCATTCACTTGACTCTGGAGTTTGGCTATAGCAGCGGCAGTGGCAGCTCTCTCTTGACCAAATGCTGTACTGAGTTCATTAAAGCTGTTAGCAGCAAAGTCTGCTACCTGCTGTAGTTGCTCAAATAATACGTGCTGAATGCATTGAGCTGCTGCACAAGTAGTTCAAAGCCGGAGAGATAAGCGTTTAAGGTGGAATCTACTTGAGTTTGCCAGGGTAAGTCTAGCTGGTGAAACTTGTGTAGACGCTCCCTGACGTATTTGGGGATGGACTGGCACATTTGTTCAATAGAATTAACCAAACAGGTCTGGGAGGTAACAGAGTTGCGCTGATTGTCAGATATCAAGGAAAACAGGGAATGGATCCACTGTTGGTAGGCAGCAAACTGGTCCCAGTGATGAGTAACCGCTGCTTGTAGAGACGAGATTTCTTGGACGTGGAGCCCTAACACCATCTGATGGTGGGCCAAGGCAGGCTGCACAAAGGACAATAGTAAGTGCTCAGTGGAGCCAGCCGCTGAGAGGAGATGCTGTGGAAATTGAGGAGCCACAATTAATTTGTAGTATTCAGCCCAACTGAACTGCAGCTGAAGGCAAGGGATGGCTCTTTTGTGGGCTATCCCAAGGGCTGCTGCCATGACTTGTTCCAAGTCAGGGGTACCCATGGGATAAGCAACTAGGCAGGGACCATTCCCAAGGTTCAGTACAGTAGGGATAATAGGTGGGTTGGCAATATCTTCCTCAATAGGAGGGCTAGTAATTTCAGGTGAAGTTGGCTCTTGTATAGGCAGAGGCAAAGAGCCTGAAGATGTGGATGCAAAAGGGATAACTGAGGGGCTTACAGCCCCTGTAATGAGCACCATTTTTGTTGTTTTCTGAGGCGCGGCACAGACACACAACAGGGATTCCTAACCTTAGGATTGAATTTGTACTAAGTCTTGGTTAGATGACAGGGAAGGCTATGCAATTACCTTGCGGCCCTGGAAGTATAATCTCTACTAGTTGTGGCTAGAGAGAGGCGCAGAAGTACTGGAGACACAAAGACAAAAATGTTAATAGAACTTAATTTTATTGGTGAATAGGAAAATGGAATATATAGTGGTTGGCAATATCACAAAACACTACCAGGACAGTAGGATCACTCACCACCAGCATGAGTGAGGCGAGTGAGTTGTGCATGGTCAAGAAACCAAACAATTGTATTTCCTGATTCAGTCATCAACTCATTTTGAGAGGCAAAAGCAAAAGCAAGAGATTTGTCTTTGAAATGGCCCACCAAAGGCAAAATCAACACATGGTGAATAGCGGTATTTACAACAACACAACAGTCCAAAGGGAAAGAAAATAAATTTATGATAAGATAACAGCTTTATTGGAAAGTGGTAATTAATATATTGTAAAGATTAACCACAGTGCCACAAGGTGATACCATGGTGATATAATCCAAACAGGGGTTTTATTTTGAACAAGTTGTTAAAGGCATTGGCTGGAATTGGATTCACCTCTTATTAGAAATATTATCTGTATTTTGGCATTTGAGGCAGGAGATGGGCTGTCATTTGATATGCCATGGGGCAACTCTTTTAGGACTCTTTGCATATTGTAAGATACATTGCCAGGCAAGGTAACAAACTTGGTTGCAACACAAGATAATGCTTTATATTTGTAAAGTTTTGTATGGAGGCTGTTCTATTTTTTTGTATTTGGTTGCCCTTTGCTACCGCTATAGCATAATGAATTCCTACTTTACATCCCAGAATAGCATCAGTTTGTTATTTAGATGTGCTGAGCTTTTTTGCTGTACCATTTATGATGGCATGTATGTTGCTTTATTTTGTAACTTATTTGGTTCTACTTTTGCTTGTTTAACAATTGGATGGTTAACCGGTGCCAGTCCAATTATCTACTTAAAAAACTGTTACACTAATTTTTTTATTTAGGCTGAGTTAATTTTGTTCATTCTCACAGCTGTGAAAAACAATTTTACAAAACTTTGCTTGCAATTAGTAAACAACTATTTCAAACCAGAAGACATTCCACCTTTTCAGAGTTGCTTTTACTTCCCCACAAAGCTTACACCACTGGCGGATTCACCACATCAGCTTTCCTTCTACATCTGGACTCTACACCACCAGATAAGCTTGCAGAGCACCATGGAAAACTATGTTATGAAACTTTTTCATTTCAGTCCTCTATTTACAACAAAGCAAGTATAGCTTCGCAGACATGACCATCAGAGAGTTTGAAAAATTGGTGATTTTACAAAGGTCTATGAGCCCCTGGTCACAATTGCCAGTCATGTGCCGAGAATTATCCCAGTTGTAGCTTGGGAACTCTAATCCTAACTCCTGATCCAGGAAGCCAATGGGCCACAAGGAGATAGTCTAGGCCATCACATTTTCAAGCAATTTTTCTCTTTTATTGAGCTATTTGTGTTTAAGAAATCATTTGAAAAATAAGTTTGCTAAAGAAAGCTTCATATTTCAATTATTATTCATTTTTGATATATATTTAGAATCTTTGTAAAGAAATCATGGGGAGAGAAGTTTAAAAATATAGTATTAATTTAAAAGATCTCACACTGATATTTCGGTTTCATTGCAGGACATTCTACAAAGGATAATATTAAATAATGTATAGAATAAAGTCTTTATACTTTTGTATAAATTTTAATAGAAACAAAATATTATAACAGCGACAGTAAAGGCTATAAGAACCGAAGCTATTTAATTTAGGAAGCATAACTTTTGTAGATAAAACACTGACTCAAAAAACTGTACCAGCAATAAAGTAATGTTAGTATAAAATTTTCTATCTTAAATAGTTATCCTTATTTTCTTACTGAAAACTTAGTTTAGTTATAACCAGTAATTTCCAGATGTTTTTAACAAATAAAAAGAACCTAAGCAATATTAAATAATAGTCGGATAGACTATAGAATCAATAGTTAACTACAAAACAACAGAAAGTATAGCAGATAGTTGAGTCCTAATAAACTAATAATATCAATGAGACAGACTATTGGATATTATACCAAACAATATTAAATTAAACACCAAAAGGAGTTGAGTACGCATTCATATTTGAAACTATTTGCGTTTAAAAACTTGAGTTTGATTCAACCAAAGAGTTCTCAACCTAGTGTGCATCGCTACGAGATGCAACATAGTTGATGGCACCAGTTACAGTTTTGATCTCATCAGCATCATGGTCAGGGATTTCAATAGAAAACTCCTCTTCAATAGCCATGACCACCTCAACTGTATCAAGTGAGTCTAACTTGAGATCATAAGAGAAATGAGCTGTTTCTGAAATCTAAAGTATGAGAAATAAATTTAGTAAGCCAGCATATATATATTGTGTGAAATATCAACAGCTAGCAGTCAAAAATACCTTAGATTCATCAATCTTTCCGTATTTCTTTAAAACATCATGGATTCGTTTATAAATGACATCTTTAGGAATAGAAGAGATTGGGGCAGTTTCTTTTTCCTGGCGTGGGAATGAGGAAACTGAGAAGGTTTGGGTTGGAAGAAAGCTAGTTCTTAAAGATACAATGCTAGACCTTTTGGTGGCTTGTGCATACAAGGATCTAAGTATAGAACGTTGGGCCAATTGTTTAAACATGGTATTATTTTAACTTTGGGAATAATATGAGAGATGCGATCTTATCCGAAACTTATTCAACCTTTTGAATGGAGAACTAGATTTTTTGGCTGAAATGAGGATTGTAAATGAAAACGCATCCACCTTTTTGATTTGATGTAAGTTTGCGCTCCCCTTTTTCATGTATCTTATAAACGCTAAATCAACCGCTTTTTGAATCGATGTTGACGTATTGAACGTCAAATATACAATATGTGGGCAGACAGATTTTTATTGAAAATGGGCAAAAGTGGAAATTTAAACCGCAACCAAAAAGTTTTCCTGGAGTAGTTGGCTCAACTAAAAATTTGAAATATGGTGCAGATTTGAACTCAGCACCACAATGTGATTAAAATCTGAGAGCCCATAAATGGGGCAACAGCGCCCATGTCAACACTTTGTTGACATGGCCACTGTCAACTCGAAACTCTAAATCACCTATGTTTTTTGCTAGTCGCACTAGCTTAATTATTTTTTTTTAAGTGTTCAGGGGTGCGAATCCAGAAAACACAACAAAATTGTGGCCATCTCGACACGATTTAATATTAAGCTTAATTAAAAACTTGATTTAACCAGATTTTTCCTTTACTTTTACTAATAAAAATTAGTTTATTTTTTATTTGTTTTCACGATGTAAAAGTGTCAATGTTGACACTTTTTAAGCCAAACTTATTTTTAATAATGAAACTGAAGCATCTACAACAAAAAAATAATTGTGCATTTAAAAATATTTTTTTATTGAATTATTATATAGAAAAAGACAGTGCACATATAGTTGATTGTTAAAAGGTTCATTTTATAAATATATATGTGGCACTTATTATGGCTTTAATATATTAAGTGGATTGGTGGCTAACAATGATACAATAATTTAAGCGTGAATTACTATGTAATTTACTATAGAGTTTATTATTAAAAATAATGTCGACACTCGGAAATGTCGTTTATTTGCTTGTGATCATCTGTTGGGGTGGAGTTAAGCAAATTAGAGTGGCGTAATTAAGCCTAAATTAATATGCCATCTCTTATAAAGAATGTCGTAAGTGACGGTGTCAACACTTTACCTTTTTCATACCTGAATACAACTGCTTAACAATCTTCAATATACACAATGGTAAATTATCATATTACCACCCCCAAAATATTATTTTTAATAAAGAAATAAAGAACTTTGTCTATTTTTTTAACTTATTTTCATATTTTTTTTAATTTTTATATGTGAACAAAAATACACAGAAAAAGGTTAATATTTGCTAGCCCGCTTAAATTTAATTAAGCGTACTATGTTTTTTCATAGTAAATTTTCAAAATAATGTTGACAGTGAGAATGTTGTCAAAAATAATGTCTACAATTTTTCTATTTGACAGTGAGATTTCAGCATTTTGTACTAATTGTCACTCATAATGTCAACGCTTTTCAGTTCTCATATATAAAACTTTATGTTTTACATAATAAAAACTTCTGATTTTTTGATATCTTGTATTTTTAACTTTTCTCTTTCATATTTTATAATTTTTAAAATAAAATCTATATCTAAAGCTACTACTTTTACATATTTCTCTTAACTTTTAACTTGTTATTTATAACTTTATTAAAATAAAAACTATACAAATATTTTTTAACTTTTAAATGCCTTCAAAAGCCATCTAAGATTTACTTTTTATATATTATACTTTTAAAGTTGTTTTGTTTGTTTTTTACATACTTTGCTTTATTTTAAACCCTTTTACTTATTATTTTAGGACAAAAACACCTCAAAGCAACCAAAGGGTACCAAGCGTCTCTCCAAGGCCACCAAGACTCCAAAGAAAAAGCCTCTCTCGTCAAAGAAGGCCACTCCAAAACCATCCCCCAAGCCCTCCCCTGAGAAGAACCCTGCTCACTCCACTGGGGGAGAGGAAATTGATGATTTCCTTATCAATCACAGTTTTTATAACTCTGCTTCCAACAAAGAGCCAACCAAGAAGAAGCACTCAGCCCAAAAGTCCCCACCCAAAGATAAGTCTCCCACGCATGAGGAGCACCAAGCCAAGCCTCCTTCTACGCCCTCCGCCACCAACCCCCATCAAGCTCATCTGGGGATGATTCAAAGCCCTGCCCTGATTACTTCCCTGGCTTCTGCCATGCTCCTGCTGGCCCCTGGGACCCTCTGGTGGCCCACAACATTTGCAATGTTGATGGCAAATTCAAGGTTCCCTCTTTCTTACCCAAGTACTTCCCAATCATGAGCGTAAAGGGTGGGCCAGCCATGGTGGCCAATGGGCATATTTTTTCTTGCAACAATGCCAACTGGGGCTTCAAGAGCCGCCATTACACCTACAAGGACCGCTCCTGCCCAGTGCAGCTCAACACTGAGCACTGGGACTTAGTCCAAACCATCAAGGGCAAGCATACTTGCACAATGCCCAATACCACCATTGCCCGCCTCCTCAAGTGGTATCTTGTCCAGGTGATGCCCACCTCCAAAGATCTTTCCCCCACCCAGCTGGCCGTGCTTGCTTGTAAGCACCTCTCCCCCACCAACCTCAAGAGGGTGCCAACCCATAGCCAGTTGGTAAAATTTGTTAGTGATAGGCGTCAAGCCTCAAACCCCCTGGCCAAGAGCGCCACTATAATCAAAGATCTGGTCCTCACAGATGCCCTCAAGAAGACAGATGATGGTGAGATGTTCCTGCTCCATGACAATGGGCAGGAAGTGGAGGATAGGATTATAGCCTACGCCACAACACAAAACCTAGAGCAGCTCAACACTGCTACCACCTGGCTGTGCAACAGCACATTTTCTACCTGCCCCACCCTATTCAAGCAGCTTTGGGTCCTGCATGGGCAATTTGGTGACCAAGTTATCCCTCTTGTGTTCTTTCTCCTTCCTGGTGCTAAGACAGACGTCTACATCAGAGCCTTTAAGATTGTCTGGGATGCTTTGTGCTCCCTTCTCATCAACCAGCTCCCCCCTCCCACCCACACCACAAGGGCCAATCCCTCCTCTTCTGATAAGGATGAGGCAACCCTAGCCGCTGAGCAGCTAGCTCATGCGCTCTCACTTGAGCCAAAGGTTATAATAATGGACTTTGAGCAGGCTTAGTTCAGAGCCTTCCAGGCCACATTTGATGGAGAAGTACAGGGCTGCTTCTTCCATTTTAGGCAGGCCCTCATCAAAAATCTCAAGAGTGAGAAGGACCTGTTTGAGAAGTATCTCAACAATGGTAAGGGGAAGTGCCACTTTGCCTTGACCCAGTTTGCTGCCTTGGCTTTTGTACGCCCAGAGCATACTGGGCTTGGCTTTGAGGCCCTCCTGGAGGATGCTTATATCAAGAAGCACTCCACCATCTTCAAGGATTACCTTGAGTACTTTGAAAAGCAATGGGTGGGCAAGAAGGTGACTGCCTGGAGAGGTAAGAGCGGGGCCACTGCCCCTTGAAACTGTCAAGGCACCTGTATTAAGGGGGAGATGAAGACAACCTCTAGCCTTGAGGTTTGGCATAAACACATGAAGGCAAAGTTTGGGGCCAACCCCAAGTACAACAAGTTTTTCTCTAAGCTGCAGGAGGAGCATGTGACAGAAATAACTGGATAATATGATGCCGTTTCTAAATGATGGGGAATAACCACCCAAATCCACATAGAATTGATGATTAACCACCAACGCGGCTTCAGATATTTTTTTGTGAATTTTCCAATTGTAACTCCAGGATTAAGTAGAACAATCAATCTTAACCAGAGTAAACCAAGATAAAAGACCTGGGAAAGCATCAATGCATCTTCAGTGTAGAATTCTGGGCATTGAGAAGTGACCCAATTTTCATCTTCAGGAATGGAGGGAGGAGCTACAAAATTGGCTGGCATGAAATTAACATTTTGCGGCGCCAACAACAAAGTTCCCAATGCTGGGCCCCATCTTCCTGAAATGATTCTGTTCAGAATCAGATTGTACGGGATATACCGCAACAACCCAAGCACAGGATGCATTTTTTAAAATTTAAAATTATAACTTGGGATAATTGATTTTTATTGAGTAAATTTAGGAGGACTCAACTCTTAGAGTTGAAACAGGGAAAATTATTCAATATATATCAGAAAAATTGACTAAGCAAAACCACCTGAGTCTTGATCTCCTATTCCTTTGGCATCTTCCAGTAAGTATCTAGTCCAGGTTGCAAAGAACCCTTGTATGACCAGTTTCTGACAACCATGCTGATTAGTGAGCTTATATCGGGTGACCCTCATATTATGCTGATTTATCAATGTCAGTTTACAAGGGGGAGCTGGTTTCAGTTGGCATACTGGAGCAGCTGTGGCCCATTTTCAATCAACCATTTGGTTTAAATCTGTTAACTCAGTCAATTTTGATACAGGTTTTCTGGCCTTCCGTGCCTTCTTACTTGGACGGACAATACCCAGCATTATGGAACTTACCATGACAGAGAAGGCCCAGACTGTCTCCAAGTTTTGCAACCTGGCCAACCGTGTGCCCCCAAGAAGAGGAAGAGTAAGGAGCAGGACTACCAGGAGGACGTTCAGAAGGTGTTAAAGAAAAAGTATAAGGTGGCAGAGATTATGAAGTACCCTGAGGACGTTGCCACTGCTCTTGCTAGTGGCTTTAATTAGATTAATAAACCTTGCTTTTGCTTTGTCTATATTATTTTTACTTTTAAACTTTTAATTTTTTGATTTCATTGTATAGTACTAATTTTTTAGGTATAAATGGCAAGTTTAAGATACAGTTTTATTGTGGTTTAGTAAGAAATATTGTATATTTTGTTAATTTATCTTTAAGTTATGAGATATTTTCAGTTTTGCTTATAAAAAGTATAATAAATTAAATATAGAATTTTCTTATATTTTGTAGTTATTATGATATATAAAATATCTTTATTTTTGGTTAATTGGAATTTTAATTTTTATGTGAATAAATAATAATTTTATAATACAAAGTGTAATTTACATAGTAAACTGAAAAACAGTTGCTTATATCTCCTTATTCTTATTACTTATGGTATTTTTTATTGCATTTTTGAACTCTCTGGAGTCATTTTAGTGTAATAAAGTATCTTAAAATAATTTTTTATATTAAAAATGTTTAGGGTAAAGTGTGCCATTAGTTAAAAAAGTGTCGACATCCAGGAGACAACATTATTAAAGCCCAAATTTGCACTTTACTAAAGTGTCAACATTAAAAGTGTCAACATGGCTACTGTTGACATTTTTAGTGTCAACATTAAAAGTGTCAAAATGGCTACTGTTGACATTTTTAGTATCAACATGGGCGCTGTTGCCTTAGATGGTGTCTTTAATCCAATGCCACATTTAATTTTGTTTTTGCCTTTACTTTTCTTTCTGTGAGCAATTGCTTTAAGACATCACTGCAATGTCTATAAATTACTTCTTTATTATTTAAGCCAATGTCATCATTTTTATGTGTATAGGGTGTGGACTATTAGCATAAACATAATCCATAATTATGTTAGTTTTTAGGTTTACTTTTATAAGCATCACTTTTATCTTTTGCCTTTTAAAATATCTTGAGGGAATTAGTATAAGTTGTGAGGGGCTCCCTGTCAGGGACCCACTTCACCAGAATAAGGTCTCTGTACTCCATTCAGTATTCCATATTGATTTCAGGCAAGGTGGCCATTCTCATCAACCCAGCAGTAGTGCACATATTTTTCATAGCAGGAATCACAACCAAGAGGACCAATTCAGTGTTGTAGGAGATCAAGAAGAGAGTCATACATAGTAGCAAAGCTAATACACCCAAGCTACCACCAATATTAGTAGTAAGAATTCTAGGCACTAGCTCAGATTCCTATATTAAACTATAGTAGCAAGCAGTAAATATGGGAATTGGGAACAGGATAAAGGTTTTATTAAACAAACAATAATGAAGGAAGGGCATTATCCACTTATATAATCATATGGTCTACCATTGGGAGATCTCAAACACATCTGTTACTTATCAGGGGCTGCAGGTAGAGCTCCAAGTTGATCACAAGCATGAAACATTAGTTATAATCTGGGCCAAGAAATGTGATGTTTCATCATACCCAAGAAGTGAAACAACCAAGAGAGGATTGGGTGGATGAGTAATTATGGACATGTCTCAGGAAATTCAAACCAATATTGGGAACTGTAGATTGAAAATTTAACTGCTAAGGGAAAGGTGAAGACTAAACTAAATTCCATAAAATAATTGATGATGTCAGGAATTGGTTTCTGAGACTCCCCATCTTTCTTAAACTGTATCAGTTTGATGTCAGTTGAGAGGTAAGATCAGATAAAAGACCAGACTAAACTAATAATTTAATATAATGTCTAGCATAGGAACAATCATTTACCTAGGTAGAAAATGATTGAGTCTACTATGTCAGTCAAGGTAAGATATATCAAGCTGTGATATATGTTTAAAAATGAGGTCATGTCACTCTCAATAGAAGAGATAATATCCTCTGTGGATGTAGAAAGAGGAGTGTGTAGGGGCCTGGACTTGCATGTCTCATTAACTGCAAAAACAACAGGCATATTGTGGTGCTCTAGCTCTTCAGACATCAAACCATGTCCTGGGTCAATGCCAGCTGCTGGCTGAGAGGGGTTATCATTCAGCAAGTGATCAGGTTCCTTGGCCAGAGTGTTGTATTTTTTTAAAGAACCACAAATTTCTCCAGCGCCTTCTGTAAGGGTTAAATGGTGGGCTGTAAGATGCAAGGAAAATGATGAGGATAAAAACAAACAAATCATTAATTGCTTCAGCAACATTAAACCAAATTGGTAGGAGGGAACAACCAATTTTGCGCCTTTGCAAGTGTAGCAAATAGTGGACAGGAGAACCAAATTAATTAACATTAACTGAAGAGGTAAGTCTGAAGACAAAGCCGTTGGAGCAGAGGGGTACAAAGTGGGCCAAGGCGTGGTCAAGGAGTCTGCTGCAAACTCAAAGATAGCAGCTGACACATTATCAACCACAGGGGTCGGGAGGCCAAGATACTCTAACATATGGGTTTTGTAAAGCTTGTTTTATTCTTCAGGGAAACATAGCTATCTAGAAACAAGTTTCTAGTGTGGGGATTGAGTGTAAAGTTACTCCCCCCTTTGGCCTTGAATAGGGCAATCTTCCCACTTCACACCAATAAATCTCCTCAGAAGCCAGCCAAGCCCATAAACTCCCTTGAAAATTTAGCCCACACAGTTGACAAGAGATTTGTGTTGGTGTACCTCTCTCAGGCGGCAAATGTTGATGTTGGGAACTCTGTTCCTACTTGGGAGGAACCCTTGATTAATTTGGACTACTTTTTGGCTTGGGCTTGACCACATTTAAAATTAATTAGGTCTAAACAATCAGGTTGCGCTACTGCCAAATCATTAAATTCCAACTTAACTGGATTGAATGATGACCTGTCCCATTCATTTGATTCCAGCCAATCAGAGTTAGGGTCAGAAATTGGTGCAAAACCCTCTCGCTTGCTGGATCTTCCTGGCAAAATTTCTCCTATAGCCAATCAAATCCGCGCCTCTGGGTTAGGGGATCTTTAAATTGGGATTACCACCCTTAAAGCAAGAAAGGGGAATTTTGGTCCCCTGCTTGCTCATTATTACAAATTAAAAGTTGGGTTCTTTGCTTAAATTTAGGTCATTTTGGGTCCCATTTTGGTCCCCTCTGATTTTCTAAAAAGTTTTAGCATTGGTCACCTTTTCCATTACCTCTTTCCTTTGCTCCTGGGCCTCTCTGCGTCTCCTCAGAGCCTCCAACACGTTGTCAGCGTCAGCGTCAAGGTCAAGGCTTTTTGCTTTTGGTTTAAACAATAACCATTTGAACTTGAAAATTAGTGATTAATCTAATATAATTATATATTTAAAGTTTTATTTTGTTTTTATTTTGCTTTCTCTTCATCCTTGGCTTTATTTACGCCTTAAAACTTTAAATCCCACTTTTGAAGTCCCTTTTTCTGCAGCTGCTGTTTGTTGTGTTCTGTTTGCCTCCTTGGACCTTCTTGCTTGTCTTGGCCCCCTTCTAGTTGCTTTCTTTTGTTTTTGACAAAGAAAAAATTTAAAAGAACAATTGCCTCTTGCTGGCTTCTGCTTTAGATTTGAGTAAAGTGTTGGTACCTTTAGCTAAGTTTGTTGTGTTCATCTTGGTACCAGCCTTGGTGATGATATAGTGTGTCACCCCGGACCTTTGGGGGTGTATTTATCATTCATTACATTGTGTGGGTGCTAATCCTGAACAACTCCTACATGTATTTGGTAACATCCCTGAGCAAGCTCAGATATCCTCACCACTAGTGAGAACATTGTAAGAAGCCTCACCTGTGATGACCTCGCGTTTGTGACCCCAGATCTATCCCCCTAAGCGTCCCCAGGCCTGTCTTCCCTGTTACCCCTTTCCTCTGAAGCCCCAGTTGTACTGGCCCCAGGAAGAGACAAACCTGTTCCAGAGTCTGCCCCCAAGCGCGCCCTCTGGTTACTCAGTGGGATGATTCTGATGGGTTTGGACTCCTACTTCCCCCCAACTATCTGCTGTGTCCTCCTTGTGGACGCTACTTCAAGAAGCCATCCCAGTCCTGCACTGGATGGTGTCCTGGTGGATTTTACCCCTGGGATGGGAGCCAAACTTAGTTAGTTTATCCCCCCTCTCTTACAGGATTCCTCTTCTAATTTGCCCCTACAAATTACTCTGACTGTGACAATTTTGCTGTCCATCTTCTGCTACACTAATGCTGGCTCCAAAATGTTGAAGTTGTCTTTCCAGAATTGGTATCCTGTTGCTCAAGCAACTCACAATTTGTCTTTTATATCCTCATTGTTTGTCCTTGAATTGTGCAGCTTATCATTTCCCTCTAACAACAGCGCCTCTTTTGAAGTCCTTAGAGTCAGTGTTAGTAATACTGTTAGTGCTTAACTTAGTTGCTTTCAAAGTTGTGCCTCAATCTTTAAAATCAGTATTGAATTGTTCATAATTCTTACTTTAAGTTTGAAATCAGCTTTCTTTTGCTTTACTTTGGTTTTGAAGTTTGCTCTTGTTGCTTTGAGATCTCCCATGTTGCTTCCCTAGTATTGAAATTTATTTCAAAGACCTTTTGTCTCTGTTTTTACCTAGGATCTAGCTTCTGGTTCTTGTTTTGTAAATTCCAAACTCTTGAACCCAATTTTGAAGTGCTACCTGACCAGTCCCTTTTTCTGCCTTTGCTAGCTCCTAAAATTAAATTGTTTATTTTGCCTGGTCCCTTCAGATATGTTGCTTCCACTAGTCAAATTTGTGGTGTTTACCTTGGCGCTGTCACAGTAGTATCATTTTTGCTTGGAATAAATTGACCAAAGAAAAAGAATGGGAACAGGATAGCAGCAAAACCCTTGAAAGTATTAGATTATTTAAATTTATTCATTGACAAAAATGGGTCAAAGCTGCCCCTGTTAATGATAAAGGAAATAACCTGCTTCTATAAATTTTATCCAAATAATTGCGCGCTGAAGATTACAAGATATCACTACCCAGTGACACTTGGCAGTTGACCAGCAGATTGCCCAAAATATTAAATTGTAAGGAACTATATTTCTTTTAAAAAAGCTAATGTGGAAGAACAGCTTATTGGAATTAATGACACCAAGGAAAACAATCTCAAAAATGCATTTTAAATGCAAAAGATGATTAAATTGGTCATAATGTTGTAACTGTGCTGTTTTGGCAGAGTTACAAGGGGAAAAATATTTAGAAACTAGATAATATTCTTTATTGAGAGATAAGTATTATATAGTCATTGTGAATTGTGGATAGTAGGAACATGATAGCGTTGATCACACTGTGGGGTGTTGAAGGGGGTGGCTTGATCCTTGTAATGAGTCAAGCACCAAAACAAGTTACCCACCAGGGAGGATCAGCTTCTGTTAATGTTATTGTATTTGGAAATCAGAGTTGTCTTCCTAACTTGGCTTTGGGTGACTGGGTAATCAGATTGCAGGTCACAAACCTGCTTACTTGGTCTCTTGATAGCAGGTCAAGATGTGACAAATCCAGGCCTAACCAATCTATCCTGTCATTATCCTGCCATTGACTCTTATTACCATTACCTTCCTGTGGCAAATCTTCAAGGAGCTTTGCCTCCAGGGAGGCAATTTTATGGGACAATGCTTTGTTGTCATCCCGCCAACAAGCCATAATTTTGACACTCTTTTCTTCTCTTGCTCTCAACACCTCAATCTCACAGTTTGCCATTTCTTTTACTTGTTGTAAGATTTTGTCCCATACTACCAACAGGTTCTAGAATTCCATGCATAAATTTGGTTTTCTTGGGCAGGAGTCCCCTCTCTTGCAAAGTAATTGGAATATAACTCTTCAAACACAGCTTTTACTTCCACCAAAGACTCCTCAGGAACAGTCTTGGTGACTTCCAAGCTTACCCAAGCTTTCTCCAATGAACTTGTAGGAACCTCCTTCCTTGCAGCGGCAGTCTCCACACAAAGTACTCCAAATTTGGCACTTTTAAATTTTAACAAAGAAGACATAACAATTTAAAATAGGTGAGGGGAAAGTGTCAAAACTGACAATATGAATGAATATTTATTAATTTTTAACTGTTGTTGTGTTCTGAGGCGTGGCACAGACACACAACAGGAAATCCTAACCTTAGGATTGAATTTGTACTAAGTCTTGGTTAGATGACAGGGAAGGCTATGCAATTACCCTGTGGCCCTGGAAGAATAATCTCTACTAGTTGTGGCTAGAGAGAGGCGCAGAAGTACTGGAGACACAAAGACAAAAATGTGAATAGAACTTAATTTTATTGGTGAATATGAAATGAAATATATAGTGGTTGAAAATACCAAAAAACACTACCAGGACGGTAGAATCACTTGCAACAAGCATGAGTGGGGCGAGTGAGTTGCGCAGAGTCAAGAAACCAAACAATCATATTTCCTGATTCAGTTATCAACTCATTTTGCAAGGCAAAAGCAAAAGCAAGAGATTTGTCTTCAAAATGGCCCACCAAAGGCAAAATTAAAAAATGGTGAATGCTGTTATTTATGACATTGCCCCCCTCTAGATTGGCCTTAGGGGGGTGATACTTCCAGAGGAACTTGGTGTGTACGCAAGCAAAAGGGCGACCACTGGAGCAAAGCTTTACCGTGTATTCAGACCCTCATTTGAAGGTTGCTTCCAAAGGGCCAATCCACAGGGAGTCCAGTTTATGCGCCCACCCACCTACTCAATGTTGGTAGTAAAGAACACGGTCACCAACGTCAAACTCAGGCAAAGAGGCACATCCAGCATTATTGGGAGAAAGTTCAAGAACCTTAGTCTTGTACGCAGAAGTGTAGGCAGTGGCCTGTGTCGTAACTGTGCTGTTTTAGCAGAGTTACAATGGGAAAAATATTTAGAGGATTGATGATAATCTTTATTGTGGGATAGTGATTATATAGCTATTGTGAATCAATGGATAGCAGGAACATGATTGGTGATCACACGGCTGGATGGAAGAGGGGGTGGCTTGATCCTTCTAATGAGTCAAGCGCAAAATCAAGGTATCCACTGTGAGGGATCATCATTTATTCATGTTGATTGATTTGGTAATCTGAGTTGACTTCCTGGTCTGGCTTTGAGTGACTGGGTAATTGGATTGCAGGTCACAAACCCGCTTGGTTGGAACCTTGCTGGCAGGTTGAGCCTGCGGTTTTGACACCCCCCGGCTGAAAGTCAGCCTCCTCAGGAGGCAGGTTGTCAGGGAGATTGTCAGGAGCTTGGGCCCCATATTGAACCAGTTGTTGTTTGGTGGCTGGCAGGGCAGTTTCTTGTTGTTTCTGTCTTGCTTTGCAAGGTTGTAGGCGGTTGTAGTGTAATGTCTTGTCTTGTGTTTTCCGAGCCCTTGCACAAGGTAAGTGTTATTGTTGTTTACCTTTAGGACTATTGCTGGCCCTACTTTTTTGGGTTGTAGTTTGCTTTTGTCAACATTCATGACCCAGACTTTGTCCCCAACTTCATGTCTCTGGCGGATGGGTACAAAGGTTTTTTGTAAGTGTTCCTTTTCTTTGGCTGCTTTTTTGCTATTGGCCTCTACTACTTGAGGATCTGAGCGAGGGGGGACTTGACTTGGAATTTCCAGTTTGGGTCCTGTCAATGCTTGAATAATATTTGGCTGTGTGCCGTATACCAGTTCAGATGGGCTTTTCCTGGTGGATCTGTTCACTTGGGTTTGGCACACAAGTAATGCAGTTGGTAGCTGCTTATACTAGTCTTCAGGTCTCCTGGTGGTGAGTTTGGCTAAGGCTTGCACGAGGCTACCATTAAGCCGCTCTACGCGTCCATTGGCCTGTGGATGGTATGGTGTTGTGACGGTGTGTTTGACCCCATTTTTGGCAAGGTACACATTGGTGTTTATGGAGGTCAATTCTTTGCCCCCATTAGTTATCAGGAGTTCTGGCTTTCCAAACTTACTGATTATTTCTTTGTCAATGAATTGTCAGACGTTGTTTCCGGTGTGTGTTTTCACTGCTTGGGCTACTGGCCACCTTGTTGCAAAATTGATGACTGTGATGATGTACTTTTTGTTGTTGTGCTTTCCTGGCATGGGGCCCACAATGTCAAGAGCCCATACTCTGAACGGTAGTTGGGTTTGAATGGGAAGTACAGACTTAGGCAGGGTTTCACTTTTGGCAAACTTTTTGCAGACCTTGCACTGTTCTAGCACTTCCTGGACATTGCGGTATTTGGTTGGCCACCAGTCTTTATGTTTTAGGAATTTTTACAGATTTTTGCTCTTAGTATGCCCAAGATCTCTGTGGTAGCAAAGAATGGTATCAACTTGTTGATGTGTGGTAATGTAGGGGATGGTTGTGCCATCCCACATTTTTCTGTGGAGAGTCCCATATATGTCAGCAAAGAGATGTTCATTCTTAATGACTGTTTCTTTGGTGATGTTGGTTGTGCCTGCAGGGAATCCTTTGTCTTTTGTACGTAGCACTAAGAGAGGCCAGTCTGGGTTGAGCCCATTCTCTCCCCTAGAAGCGCGGACATACAGACAGGACAGGGCGTCCGCCATGGCAAGCTCAGCCCCGGGCTTATACTGGATGAGCATGTTAAACCTTTCTAAGATTTCCATCCACTGCACTTGGTGGCGTGACAGGTTTGCTTGTGTCTTGAAGTAGATGAGCGACTTATGATCAGTTAGTGCTGTGAATTCTTCCTGCCGTTCCAGGTAACAGCACCATTTGACTAGGCAGTGTATGATGGCCAGTAGTTCTTTGTCATGGATAGGGTATTGACACTTGCCATCTGTAAGCTTGCGCAACTCGTAGGCTACGGGCAGGAAATCACCATCACTATTCTTAATTCACAGTACTCCCCCAATGGATGCATCTGAAGCGTCGGTTTCCATCTGATATTCTCCGTCTTGTTTTGGGTATTGTAAGATGAGCGCTGTTGTGAGCTTTTCCTTGAGACGTCTGAAACAGAGGTCACATTAGGGGGTCCATACAAACTTGGACTTGGCGCCTGTTATGGCAGATAAGGGGGTGGTCAAGACGCCGCAGTCAGGTATGAAACGTTGTACATAGGCCACCATTCCCAAGAAAGTGCGTAGTTCTGACTTGTCTTTGGGGGTGGCATTTTGCAGATGGCTTGTATCTTCTGACTGTTGGGTTTGATGCCATCTTTTGAGACTATGTGTCCTAAGAAAGGTAGTTGCTCCCAGAAGAACTGGCATTTAGAGGGCTTGGCCAGCAGTTTGTGTTGTGCCAGGGTTGCAAAGACTTCCTCCAGGTCCTTGTGATGCTGTTCCACCAAGGGGCTGTAGACAATGATATTGTCCAGGTACACGAGGGCGTGTTTGTCTATGTGTGGTGCAAACACTTTGTTCATGAAGGTTACAAAGGTGGACGGAGCATTAGTCATGCCAAAGTTGAGTACCATGCATTTGTAGGAGCCGTACTTAGTGCAAAAGGCTGTCTTGGGATGTCTTCCTCCTTGATGCAGATCTGGTTGTAGCCCGCGGTTAGATCAATCTTAGAGAAGACAGAGGCTCCTCCCAAGGCGTCAAAGAGATTGTCAATTAGTGGTAAGGGGTAACAATTCTTGATAGTGACTTTGTTCAAGGCGCAGTAGTCTGTGACCAGGCGTAAGGTACCGTCCTTTTTGGCCACAAAGAATACGGCAGCCCCAAAGGGAGACTGTGAGGGGCAGATAAGTCCTTTTTCAGTGCTTCCTTGAGATAGGCATGTAGGGCGTTGTCCTTGTTTGGGGTTAGTCAATAGATGGGACGTGCCTTGGGTACGGCCCCCTTGAGTTGGATAGAGTGTTGAATGTGTTTCTCAGGGGGTAGCCCAGGTAACACCTTCTTAAAGATTTCTGGGTGACGGGCCACAATGTTGCAGTCTTGCGGCGTGGAGGTGTCCTGGTGGTCCTTGAAGTGTATGATTTCATACTGACAGGAGTCCCAGTCAATAGCTTTCAGGTTTTCCTTTTCATCCAAAGTCTCTGTGATGCGTACAAAGACGTGGTCTTGTAGGAGTTGGTCTACAGAGTCTGGGTAGATTTGGTGGTTGATACCTTTGCGCTTGATGGTCAGCACTGAGGTCACCCAGTCCACGTGGGGGTTGTTTCTCTGAAACCAGTCTAATCCCATTAAAATGTCAAACTTAGGGAAGTCAATGACGGGACCTTGGATGGTGGAGTGGAGGTTCTCAAGCATGACAAAGAAGGGGGCAGTTTCCTTTGTCACGGCAATGTGATGTTCATCAGCCAGGACCACATTTTTAATCCACAAAGGATTACTGGCCAGCTTGAATTTGTTCACAAAGCTGCTGTTGACTAAAGTTTAATCTTCACCCAAGTCCAATAGTGCTGAGCCTGTGTAACTGCAAAAGCAGAAAGGGTAAGACATCAATTTATTGGGATGTCTGGCAATGGTGTACAGTACTGGGTCTTCCGAGGGCACTTGGATCATTGGGCATTGGTCCACATCCTTGGGTTGGTATTCATTGTTGGGCAAGTCAGGAGTTGCATGGGGAGAGCTTGGCTTGCTTAGTGCTCTCCATGGGCTTTCCCCTCATCTTGGTTGTCTTGGGTGGTGGTGACACAGAAATGGGTACAATTTGATTGGCCGTTATTCCCATTCCCATTCCCATTCAAACCCATGGGTTTGTGGTTGTTGTTGTTTCTGTTACCTCCAGGAGGTGGTTGCAAGGAGCACCCACTTGAATGTGAGTCCTTGGGTCTCTCTTGTTTCCAAGTCTGTGCCTTGTGCAGAGCGTTGGAGGTTTGTTCCACTTTTTCTGCTTCACGGTACAGGCTTTGTAGTTTGGTAACTTGGTCCAGGTTCACATGTCTCATCACGTGCAACTTGAGAGAGTTGTAGTACATGAGGTGTGTTGCTGGAGTATCAAAGGCCATGTCGGATGGGGCGCAGAGACAGAGTTCCTTGTAGGCTCAGGTGAGTTCCTTCAAAGTGCCTGTCTGAGTCAAGTTCTTTACTTGGCGTATGATCATGAGCGCTGTATCCTTGAGCACAAACCTTGCTAAGAAGTCCTGTTTGAAGGTGTCCCAGTTCTTGTCCGTGTGCTCTTTGTGCCATGTGTCACACCAGGTGCCAGCGTCATGGGTCAGACAAATGAAAATCTCCGTAATCCAAAACCGCTGTGGGCACTCCATCTGAGCCAACTTGCTTTGAGCGGACTGGATCCATGCAGAAGCATTGTTGTTGTTGGCCCCCACAAAGGGTTCCAAGGCGGCGCTGTGAAGTCTTTGTGCAACATAGGCGGGCATAGTGGTCTTGTCAGCTGGTTATGGCGTTAATGAGGGTGCCTGAAAAAACCCTAGAGCAGACAGGGCGTTGAAGGCGGGTAGCAGGAAACCGTGTTTTGGTAGAGAACAAAACCATCAGGTATCTTGGTACCAGGAGTATACGGCGTCCAGTCAGGTGGAAGGCCAGACATAATTCTGTCGAGAATTTGTTGGCTGCGGCGTGTGCGGGCAACAGGCAGAATTTTTCAAGATTAGGTTGGATGGAGAACCTACCTGTGCTACCAATGTTGTAACTGTGCTGTTTTAGCAGAGTTACAAGGGGAAAAATATTTAGAGGATTGATGATAATCTTTATTGTGGGATAGTGATTATATAGCTATTGTGAATCAATGGATAGCAGGAACATGATTGGTGATCACACGGCTGGATGGAAGAGGGGGTGGCTTGATCCTGCTAATGAGTCAAGCGCCAAATCAAGGTATCCACTGTGAGGGATCATCATTTGTTCATGTTGATTGATTTGGTAATCCAAGTTGACTTCCTGGTCTGGCTTTGAGTGACCGGGTAATTGGATTGCGGGTCACAAACCTGCTTGGTTGGAACCTTGCTGGTAGGTTGAGCCTGTGGTTTCAACACCTGTATATCAATTATGCAATTGACTAGTCCTTTGATGTGGTTGTCTGGATTTAGGGCCTTATCTGAAGAGAGCAGGGCCCCCAAGAGCAACGGTGTGGTGGCCTCATGCCCATACAACATAGCAAAGGGGGCGTACCCTGTGACACAATGTTTGCTCAGGTGGTAGGCAAAGAGAGCCACATGCAAATATAGGTCCCAATTAGCGGCGTTGAAATAGGTGAGCTTTCTCATGATAGAAACCAGAGTTGAATTAGAACACTCAACTGCCCCATTGGTGAAAGGATTACAGGGAGCAGAGAACAATTGGTGTGACCCCAAGTCCTCAACAACGGAGGTTACCAACTTGGCATTAAAGTTAGTTCAATTGTCTGACAGCAACACTTGAGGACAGCCATGGCAGTAGAAAACATCTTGCAACAGGAAGGCAGCAGTTATCTTAGAAGTGATGTCCTTAGTTGAGCAATCTTCTAACCACTTACTGAAGTGATCAACAGCAATTAGGTTAAAGCAGCAACCAGAGCAAGAGCAGGGAAGAGGACCTACAGCATCAATGCTGACTGTGTGAAAGGCATGTTGAGGAGGGACTAATTTGAACTTATGAGAAACATCTTGTGGTCTCTGAAGCTGGCAGTTGTAGCAACTAGCAATGACGTCAGGGATCAGCAGGTGGAGGTTCTCCCAGTAATAATTCTTCTAGAGCCAGTCAAAAGTCTTGGCAATGCCTCCATGTCCAGTCTACTTATGAGCTTGCAGCACTAGTGAAAGGCAAAGACTGGGTTGTACATATGGCAGGTATTGATCTTGTACTTTC
Organism: Entomophthora muscae; assembly: GCA_014839935.2. Taxonomy (NCBI): domain Eukaryota; kingdom Fungi; phylum Entomophthoromycota; class Entomophthoromycetes; order Entomophthorales; family Entomophthoraceae; genus Entomophthora; species Entomophthora muscae. The sequence goes on from QTSX02007246.1 coordinate 35,190, forward strand.
TTGAAGAGCTGATTTTCACAAATGAGGGTATTTTTAGATAGCTTAGTCAAGGCCAATTGGACTTCTTCTGTCTTGTTCTCCCAAGAGGACAGGTGCCCAATTAGTTCATACAACCGGTCAGTCTCCACAGGATGCAGAGCAAGGAAGGGCATTCTGGATTCTCCATCAGAATTTTGATGTTGAATCCAAGGGCAATGAAGCACAGTAAATTCATAACCTTTCAGGCAGAGGGCCCATCTAGCTAGGCGCCCTTCTGGCTCCTTAAGTTGTTGTAACTACTTAAGCAAAGCGTGGTCAGTGACAACAGTGAAGTGGGTACCATACACGTAATGGTGGAACTGTTTGACTGCATGTAACAAGGCAAGACATTTCTTCTCTGTGACGCTATAGTTCTTCTCATGTTTGTTTAGAACGCAAGAAGTATAAGCCACAGGATGGTACACACCTTTGTTGTCCAGTTGAGCCAATATAGCTCCAATAGCAAGGTTTCTAGAATCAGTATACAGGATGAATTCCTTATTGTAGTCAGGATACACTAAGATGGGAGCCTCTTTGAGCTTTTGCTTAAGGGTCTCAAAGGCTTACTGCTGGCTGGCGGTCCATTTAAAAGGGACATTACATAACAGCTGGACCAGAGGTTCACTAGTATCAGTAAAGTTGGGAATAAACTGCCTGTAGTAACCCATCATACCCAGGAAGACTTGTACCTCTTGCAGGTTGGTGGACAGAAGCATTTTGTTGATGGCTTCAACCTTCTTATTCATAGGGCAAATACCAGTCTGGGTTACTTTTTGGCCCAAGAATTCAGGACGTTCTTTGAAGAAAGCACACTTAGAGGGCTGTAGCTTCAGGCCAGCTTCTTGAATCTTTAGTAACACTTCTTTGAGATGAGCCAGGTGATCAGTGAAAGTGGCGTTGAAAACCATTATATCATCTAAGTATACTAGGACACATGACAGCTTCAAGTCACAGAGGATGGAGTCCATGGCCCTTTGGAAAGTGACCAGGGCATTGCAGAGCCCCTGGGGCATGCAGGTAGGCTCAAACAGCCCTTCAGATGTAATGAGCGCAGCTTTTTGACAATCCTCAGGTGAAAGGTCAACTTTCCAATATCCAGATGCCAGATCCATTGCAGAGAAGAACTTATAGCCTCCAAGACGTTAGAGAGCATTGTCAATATGAGGCAGAGGATAAGAATCTTTTTTGATTAAAGAGTTCAACCTCCAACAGTCCATCACAATACAATGACCACCATCCTTCTTTTTTAGGATGAGTAGAGGTGAAGCCCAAGGGCTTTAATAAGGGGCTAGTAGTACAGCGTCAAGCAGTTGTTTGAGTTCTTTAGATACCTGTACGTCCTCTACTTGACTATGGCAATATGGTTTGGCGCAGAAGAGAGGAGCGTCACCAGTATCAATTTGATAGATAACGCCTTTGGCCAGCCCATAGTCTGTACTGTCTTTAGCAAAGATTTCAGGAATTGATCTAGCAAGTCTAGCACCTCTTTCTGTTGAACTGGGGACAACTGAAGGAAGTCTTGGGCAGTGAACAGAGATAGGACTTGGGGCTTGTCTTCTGGTAGGTTAAAGTCCTGAAACGTACCAAAGGGGTGAATGGACAAGACATCAGGAGCATTCAATATTTTACCATAACCAACAACCTGCCCTCTAGTTACGTTTATTGGAAGCACAGTTAGATTGGCTACTAGAAATTGAACAGGATCCTTATGGGAGACGTCCAGGATTCCAGGGCAGAGGTAAGGTTTGTTGCACCCTAATGAGGGGGGAGAGTAAAATTCCAAGAGGGTTTGTTCAGGGAGTTCATAAGATATCTGGTAGTCTAGGATGGCCTGAGAGCCAGGGGGATGGAAAAAGCAGCTGTGGCTAAGAGAGGGATCCCCTCAGACGCAGGACAAGCCATGGGTGGACATTTCATCTTTGAAGAGTGGGTAAAATACTTTAGGGTGAAAACCCCAGTGAGGTATTCTAAAGTGCACATCTTTATGCGTTTACCAGGGACTTTAACTGGCTCTTCAAAGATCAGAAGAACTTTGTATCCCAGAATAGAGAGGTAACCATCTTTTAAGTTGATTATCCCATTATATTCCCTAAGGAACTGGGTGCCAACTAAGAGATTGTAACTCTTGTTTTCCAAGACAACTGCTGGAGCAGCTAGGAGAAGTTTGCCAAACCACATGGGTAGAGCAGAGTACGCCCCTATGGCGCAGGCCATAGACAGTCCAGCTGTGACATATGACTGGTGATAATTGAGGTCAGGGGCAAGTTAGAGTTTCTTCACTAGCTTTGAGGAGACAACGTTGACAGGCAAGCCAGTGTCTAAGACGGCTTTGATCTTCACTTTTTGAATTAATATCTCTACTTGAGTGGTAGTGCAACCAAAGAGTGGGAGGACAGTCAAGATATCATGAGCCTCTGCTAGTTCCTTATCCCACTTATCAATCATGCATCTTAATCCCAGGAACTCCTTATAAACAGTTTAGAGAGGGAGAAAAACATACACATTTTTGAGGACGGCATCTGCGACTTTGGCAGCTTCTTCTGATGACTCCACAAGCACAAGGGAACTCTTTGCTTGAGTGAGCTAGGGGCAAGAGACAACTTCTTTGGCCTCAGGCAAAGGCTTATCAGTAGTTGTAGTCTTTCCTGATCTTAACTTGTAGGAGACTGCAATGGTTTCAGGGACGGCAAGGATAGAGTACCCATACACATTGGTGTCGTCTATATCAGAGTTGTCTAGGTCAGAGTTGTCAGAGATGTTGTGGAACAACAGGAGGATAGGAGGAGCCTCATTATCAGCAGGCTCAGAATCAGTGCTAGAAATAGGGATTGAAAGAGACTGAGAAGAATTGTCAACCAAGAGCATCTCTGCCTTTAGGTTGACTGTTCTTTTCCTGCCTGCTCTTTAGGATCAGCCCCTTCAACTTGCGGGTTGGTGCAGACTCAAGAATGGTGACCTATCTGGCCACAGTTGTGGCAACCTTGGTGTTGAGGAGAATTCTGTGAATTCATAGTAAGAATGCAAGGACCACAGGACAATGAACCAGAATTAGAAGCAGCTCAACTTTCTCTAGCAACTGCTCCAGAATGGGTAAGGTGCATGTCTTGCAGCAGCATCTTTATGCTCTTCATGGAAGAAAGCATAGCATTATGAGATTTAAAATGAAGAAACATAAGCTGATTAACTTTGAGGGCTTGAGTGCAAGCCATGTAAGCTTCATGGACTGTCAGTTGTCTGCTTGTTATCATTTGTCCTTCTATGGAGAAAATATCTATAAACTCAGCTAGAGTCTCCTTAGGCTTGAAAGCAATGTGCATGAAGGCGTCCTTCTTTACTTCCAGGCTAAGGTCACCACCAAACTTGTCAATCAGAAGCTGCTTCATATCTTCCCGAGTCTCAATGGTGGGCAGCTCAGGCACTACCACCTCCTGGCAGGTTGGGTGTAGACAGGTCAGAATATGTTCTTTCTTAACCTCATCTGATGCTTGTCTCATGGCAGTTTTGTAGATAGTTAGGAAAGCTGCAATGGTCAAGGTTTTGGGATCAAAGACTTGCTTAAAGGTAGGCTTGAAGTGTGCCTTGGGAGTTGGGCCACCATTATTACTATTGAGTACATTTATGCATGGGGAAAATTTGGCTTCAGATTCAGATTGGGGTTATCTAGTCCACAGTTGCCAAACACTCTCCTCAAGAGCCGTCAGAGTCTCAGCAGCGCAGGCACCAGTATTGTTGGCTAGAGTAGTCTGTTGTTCATTAAAATCTAGGCATTAGCCTTGGGAGGTTACCACTGTGGAGAGCTCAGCCAATTGAGAGGTAAAGAATGGCCCTACTGAGAGGAAAGGGGTGAACCTGTTGTTTACCGAGTCAATTAATTCACTCATCTCTTGTACGTCTCTGTCTAACTCAGCATGATCCCTCTTCAGGTGATCCACCTCATTAGCTAGGGCAATTAATTCCCTAGAACATTGGATTCAAGGAGCTCCTGGTAAACCAGGGAAGCAACCATCTTTGTCAACAACCCCAACTGGGCTAGCAGCAGTTGCCATCATTTCACGTAAGGCAGTGAGTTCCTGCTGCAGCCCAGCAACTTGAGCAGTCAATGCAAGCACCTGTAGGTCAGGCTGAGGAGCTTCAGTAGGACGTCCTTGACTACAAGTAGACGCAAATAGCTCACAAATGGCATCCAATACTTTCTGTTCTCTATCCAATAAGTCATTGGAAGAAGGAGAAGGCAGAAAATCCGGCTTGGGCGTAGATAGCTCATTTACTTGGCTCTGGAGTTTGGCTATGGCAGCAGCAGTGGCCGCTCTTTCTTGCTCAAATGCAGTACTGAGTTCATTAAGGCCGCTAGCAGCAAAGTCAGCTACCTGTTGTAGTTGCTCAAAGAAATATGTACTGAATGCATTAAGCTGTTGTACAAGTTGTTCAAAGTTGGTGAGGTAAGCATTCAAGGCAGAATCTTCTTGAGTTTGCCAGGGCTTTTCCAGCTGGTGAAACTCATGTAGATGCTCCCTGACATATTTGGGGATTGACTGGCGCATTTTTTCAATAGAATTAACCAAACAGGTCTGGGAGATGACAGAGCTGCGCTGATTGTCAGTTACCAGGGAAAACAGGGAGTGGATCCATTTTTGATAGGCGGCAAACTGGTCCCAGTGATGAGTAGCAGCTACTTGTAAAGACAAGATTTCCTGGACGTGGAGCCATAACAGCATCTGATGGTGGGCCAGGGCAGGCTGCACAAAGGATGACATTAAGTGCTCAGCAGAGCCAGTTGCTAAGAGGAGACGTTATAGAAATTGAGGGGCCACAATCAATTTGTAGTATTTGGCTCAACTTAATTGTAGCTGAAGGCAAGGGATGGCTCTTTTGTGGGCTATCCCAAGGGCTGCCGCCATGACTTGTTCCAAGTCAGGGGTGCCCATGGGGTAAGCAACTAGGCAGGGACCATTCCCAAGGTTCAGTATAGTGGGAGTAATAGGCTGGTTGGCAATATCTTCCTCAATAGGAGGGCTAGTAATTTCAGGTGAAGTTGGCTCTTGTATAGGCGGAGGCAAAGGACCTGAAGATGTGGATGCAAAAGGGGTAACCAAGGGGCTTACAGCCCCTGTAGCGAGCACCATTTTTGTTGTGTTCTGAGGCGCAGCACAGACACACAACAGGAAACCCTAACCTTAGAATTGGATTTGTACTAAGTCTCAGTTAGATGACAGGGAAGGCTATGTGATTACCTTGCAGCCCTGGAAGAATAATCTCTACTAGTTGTGGCTAGAGAGAGGCGCAGAAGTACTGGAAGACACAAAGATAAAAATGTGAATAGAACTTAATTTTATTGGTGAATATGAAATGAAATATATAGTGGTTGAAAATACCACAAAACACTACCAGGACAGTAGGATCACTTGCAACAAGCATGAGTGGGGCAAGTGAGTTGCGCAGAGTCAAGGAACCAAACAATCATATTTCCTGATTCAGTTATCTGCTCATTTTGCAAGGCAAAGGCAAAAGCAAGGGATTTGTCTTCAAAATGGCCCACCAAAGGCGAAATCAAAACATGGTGAATAGCGGCATTCACAACAACTGTTTTACCTTATATACCATTCAGGGCATATACAGCTGAAAACCCCTCTGGTTCCTGAATCACCCTTTGATTTGCATCATGTGGTCTATGACATTCAAATCATCCAACATAGATCTTTACCTAAAAGAGCACCAACAATTTCCAACCTATAAGAATTAACCCACAATGAGAAGGATTCACCTGACGCCATTCATCTCAATGCACCAATTTGGCATGGAGCTTTCCCGGCTCCTGGCGTCAAAACCCTGTGGATTACACATCCTAAAACTCAGCTATCAGTGTTCCAACTGGGAACCAGCTGATCAAACCTGAATCCCTAGGCATCCTTGCCTTTATTTAGTTATCTTTGCATTTAATGGTTTTCTGCCTTAAAACCCATTAAAGTGCTTTGAAACTCAAACCAGGCACCTTGGTGTTTTACAAATCACTTAGGCAGCGCAGCAGTGTCTAAAACTAATGAATTATTCAAACACAGCGCCTCCAACCCATAATTTGGGAGTTTCCTTAGGGTCATCTTAACCAAACTTCTTTACACAGTCAAGGCCATTGACTACTACAGTTAAATCCTTATTAATTTTATTAGCACATATTTATTAATTAATCTTCCTGATTAATTAAACCGTCTTTGAGATGCCTAGTTTCCAAGATTGATTCTGCCAGTCTTGCCTCAATTTTCTAGTTAGCTTAACCTAACTGACCATCCATATTCTGTTCTTTTATTAAACAGATATCCAGTTTCTAGGAACCTTTACCTTAAGAATTCCAATCAAACCTATCTATATGCAATAAATAGCAAAAACCAGAATATCTTTATATTTTGGAGCATTTATTTGGCTAAATACTCAACAGTGACTGTCGTACAGTCACACAAGCCTGCTGTTTTGACAATAATAATGGGTTGGAGATTAAAACGTCAAAAACACGTTTGAAACCAAATAATGAACGTGTTTTAATTAAGTAAATCAATAGCAAAAACCATATCAAAAGCAAAAGCAAACACAAAATCTTTAATTTTAATATAATACCTACTTTAAAACCAAAACAAGCAGATACACTAAGGCTTAAAGACAATGTTAAACTGAATACTATCCATAATATGAGCTCCAAAAGTGACACAAACAGTTAATTAACCAATCAGATGTCTGGAAATGACTCCACATAACCACACAAGCTCCCAGAAATCCCCAGAAACCAATTAAAGGATTAAAATCAACCAATCCAGGGAATTAATCATCATCTAAGCCCAGAAACTCCCCCAGGCTAATGCAAAGACCAAAACTGACAATCACAAACCCACACTAACCTTGCTTCTTCTTGCATTGCATCCTGCAGCTTGCTGCAGGCCTGCAAGGCAATACTTCTACCCCACACTTGCAGGTTGGCCTGGTAAGCTCTATGATCCATCCCCCAAATTATTTCAGTATTTAAACTGAACATTTTCCCTTGAGCTAAGTGCTCCAACAATTTCTTTTATTTCTATCAACCAATAAATCTATATTTTTAACCTCTAACCACTTGATTAGTAGATTCTAAAGGTTCCCCCTCCAACAGCATGAAGCTCATCCTCATTGCATGGTCTTTTTGTGTGTTAATTAGTTATGGGTAAGCCAATGTGAACTTTGAAACTCCTGAACCTACCCCCACAGATAAATCAGAAGACTCCATTTGGTATTGTTCTGGTCCACATTGTTGCCATTCCCTCTATATAGAAACATCTTGGTTCCCTCCTATTATCTACCCCAAGGCCCCCTGGTTGGTCTTGGGGTACACCAGCGTATATTATCTTCTAAACCACTTTACTCCCTTCTTGGGAAGATTCCGCTTATTTGGTCACCTTCTACACATGTTAATGATAGGGATTCCAGTAGGGTCCACATATATTAAGTTTAACCTGGGGGCCCTTCTCCATACAATTGAAGAAAGGCTCCCCAATGAGTGGATCCCTGACATAAATTATGACGTCATCAACGCTTTAGCAGAAGTCTCCAACACAGAGGTGAAAATATTTTTAGCCAGCCAATTAGATCCAATTTTTTACTCCCCCAGTTGAGTTATAGTCCCCCATGTACCCTATGAAAACTTGTTTTCAGATAGTTTTACCTACTCTCAATAAAAATATTCCCTAATATATGAAAGCTACCCTGGGGTCAAAAATACCCCCTTCTTAGGCTATGTCTGCCGCCATCTTGGCATAATTGAAAAAATTCTCTATGTAGGACCATCAGGTTTTGTACCCCTTATCTAAAAACCATTTCTTTTTGGTGGTCTTTTTACATTTTCTGTTTACTGTGTTGTTAATAATCTTCATTTCTTGTTTCATTCCTTTCCTTTGTAGATTTGTAGGTTTAACACTTCAGTGCACATCTTTGGTTCTTGGTTCTGATTTTAGTCTGGGAAATTTATCCCCTCAACTTTTTTTTTGAGCTTGGACCTTATTTATACAACTCTAACATGTGTCTACTCTGTTAATGATCTGGTCCACCACCCCTAATCCCTGGAGTCAACTGTCCTCATCTGCTTCTTACGTGGGTAAAGATCCCTCTCATCTTCTGTTCATTCTTGAGGACCTTCCTGGACTGTCATGAATGACATTTCAATACTTGTATTGAAAGCTCAAGAGTTGAACCCCAGTCTCCCGAAGGCGGATTGGCTCCCCCAGAAAAGTCCAGGACCCAATTATCTGTTAAGTCACAGACTCAAATTGTTAAGTTGCCCCGCAACCCGCTGGCCTACTACAGAGGATTCCCTGAATGATTGCCAGACTGACGCCAAACTGGTGCCAATGAAGACCCATACCTAATCAGGAGATGTGGTCTGCCTAAAGGAGGTTAGGAAAAGACCTACTACTGGCCCTGCCAACAAACACCAGCTGTTGCCAGTCTCCAGTCCAGAAAGGGGAATGCAATTAGGCCGCTCAGGTGACATGGTGAACTACAGAGGCAAAATTAAGCATTGTCACTTCTGTTTGCCAGAGTGTATCCAACCAGGACCTGATGCTCTCCAGACCCTAAGCCAAGATCCATGCCCTACTGGCAAACCACCCATGGACCTGAAGCCTGCAAAAAGCAAAGAAGCAAATCACATGGTATAAGAACGCTGGCAGTATGGTGATGACCACATTGTCATTTTCAATAATAAAGTTTTGTGAACCTTTGGTTTGAAAAAATCTTAACTTATCTAGTCTTAGTAATCTTCCATCTTAACTCTGGACAAGTATACAACCAGGCAACTGCCCCTCCAGAGACCAACCTGCCAAACTGCCCCAGGCACTATACCGTCCCCCTGGAGCTCCCTTTAAACCTGTGCATTTTACTGAATATCTGCCCAACCCGGCCTACTCAGAGTATGACTTGGAAACCATCCTCATTGCTGATCCATTGACAAGGACTAGATAAAACAAATAAATAGGATGTGAAGGAAAGAGGATTGAAATACCACCATTATTGTTTAAGGACAAGTAAAATTAACTGTCAGTGTACTTTGTCCCCATGAAACCATTTTTTTGGTTACTGATGCAGATTATCTCTTTGTTTCAATCTATCACCTTGTGAGAAAGGAGGGCTAAATTAACTAAGTTTGGCTCCCATCCTGGTGAGATAAATCACCAAGATGCCGCCCAGTGGATTACTGAGACAGCTGCTCTAAAAAGGGACCAAAGGGAGAACACAGGAGATAGCTGAAGAAAGTAGGTATTCAGTCCCATCAACATCATACCAGTGAGCAACCATAAATTACATATGAGGACACGTCCCAGAACCTCATATGCCTTCTGGGACACAGTGGCTTCTTTTTCCAACTAAGGGAGAGGAGACACAAGTGCTTACTCAAAAGAAGGAGCCTGCAGGCCAAGGTCAGGGTAGTACAAGTCCAGATCATCACAAGTCAGACTCTTTTTCAGGATTGACAATTCTTCCCCTCTGAATACCCAGGCCCAAGAGCGGGAATCAAACCCTGATCCTGGATCCCCCGGGCTGCCAGGCCTATGGACCGCAGAACCGCCTGCCCACATTTTTCTGGGATTGAGCCCCTTCAAGCTGATGCCAAAAATGATGACCCATGCAGTGAAACAGGCCCAGTCAAGGAAATTATTGCACCAAGTGGAATATCAATCAAAGCGCCTAATGGAGGTACCAAAGCAACAACTATTAGCTTCATGAGTTTGAAGTCTACACCAGCAACCAATCAGAAGCCAACCCAGGAAAGAGGCATGGGCCTGCAACCTGGCCCCATGACCTTGACACTAAAGCAAGATAATCAGGCAGCCAAATCAAAATTCCTGACCAATGAAAGAACTCCCAGGACGAGTGCCATTTTGCTGCTTTCAGACCTGAGCACACAATTCCCCCAGCCCTGCCTTTCCCAATGCCCTGATGAACCCCTCATGGAAAATGTTAAGTTTGGAGGTGGGGTGCTATATAGACCAAAGGACCCTGCGCTCCAAACTTATTGCCATTTTTGAATAAAGGTTATGTTACTTTGGCTTATACAGCTACTGTCATATTTTGTATTTGCTGTCTATTAATCCAGTTCAAGATCTTCTGGCCCTTCTGCCCCTCTACCTGCAGTTTTCCATCCACCTGGTGCACTCTTTGGGCCCGTTCACTTCACTGATTATCTCTTGAAGCCCAAATATAAGGACTATACATCAGAGAAAATTCTTGAACTTAACCCACTAGCCCACATCCAATCTGCTATTAGATACAAACGCCAAGGCCTGTGGGTATTCTCTACCCCAAAACTATTTAGAGGAAAGTTTAACTATCTCCTGGCCTACAATATCTATATGGAACCACCAGTAACACCCAAACCAATGCCGGCCTCTTCACCCAACCTTCCAATTAACCATACAAGCAAGCTTTTTGGAATAGTGTACATCACCCTCACAGGGGTGGTGGACACCATTGTTCCAGCCGCCAGCCCATGGTCTTGGGTGGGGAAGTTTGCTTCCTACCTTCTAAAGTTAGCTCCTCTCTTGTGGTGGGCCCTGCCCGCAAAAACCCTGGCCCAAGTTACCCCCAAAAACGGTGGGCCAGCCGTCCAAGACTGGATCCCTGACACTCTTGAAAATAATCTCTCTTGAAGAGAGGATATTATTTGGGAGTTACAAGAGTCTAGAAGGGCCATCCCCCACAAGGCGCACATAAGAGAAAATCTAGACCAAAAGTCTCAGGAAGTGGACCAAATAAGCAGCAGAAATAGAGCCAAGGAAAACACAACAAACTTGAGAAAAGGGAGTATCATTTATGAAATATCCAGGAAATTTGGAGCCCCTTGGTGTATTTTTGGAGTTTCAAACTTATAAAATTAGGTTGGAGTGATATAGCCACAAGAAACTAAACTAAAATTGAGCCAACAAGCTCAAGGAGGGCTTAGAGATGGTCTCAGAAGGCTTTGATGGCAAGCGGAGCAAAAGCAAGCCCAAACATAAACAAAAACAGGGAAAATTGATATAAAAGTAAGTTTTTATATTAGTCACAGACTTAAAATTTAAGTTTGAATCAAATTTTTGAAAGCGTAAACACTCAGAGCAAGCTATATACACTGACACTTCTACTGAGGGTTTTGGAGAGACTACTGGGTTTGAAAGGACCAAAGGAAAGGGGAAATTTCAAGTCTTTTTAATAATACTTTAAAGTTTCAAAAAAACTCAAATAAGAGTTCAAAAAGTCAATAAAATTTAAACTTTGTTTATAAAACTCCACAGTTTTATTAAATAAGACAATGAACAAGCAGGGGAATAAAAGCTCCTTTCTTGACTTAAGGGAATGAGTTGGAGTTTGGATGATCACCTGATCATTTGATCTGATTGGTTGGGGGAGAAATTTTGCTGGGCAAAGCAGAAAGGGACTGGAAAGTTTTGAACTAATTTTCAACACTCCATTTGATTGGCTGGAGTAAGTTTGGGCCTCAGAAGGTCTATTTGAAGCTGAAGGCTGAAATGTGGATTGTTCTGATTGGCTGGCTCTAATAGCCTTTATAATGGTTGATACCATGTCAATAAGCAATCCAAATTAATCAGTGTTTCTTCCCAGGGTGGGGAAATAAAGACAGGAGAGCCTACAGGGTATGCCAATAAAAATCTTTCATCCACAGTGTGGACTAAATTTTCAAAAGAATTGAGCATTTTGGCTGGGCTTTGAGAGGTTTTCTTTGTATGACATGGGAAGAATGTCCTTTCTAAGGCTAAAGGGGGGAGTAACTTTACACATCCCTTATATAGCTTCATGTTTTAGTCTGATTCTCTTCTGAGCTGTTTCTTTTTCCAAAGCTTAAATAATTGTTTTTATTATTCTTTATAATATATTAAACAATAATACTTACTCTGGCTAATCAGGGAAGACTTTTCCTTTCAGCCACCCCTGATTTATTAGGCTTTTTTTCTTGTTTTATCAATGAAAAACATTGATAAAAAAGCCTTAACCTGCAGCTAATCAGACTTCCAGACCCCCAATTACCATGTACTAATTTTCTGAGCTACCTGACATTCCCTTCTGCTTGAATAGGGTGTCTTTAATTCATGGCAAAACTCTGACAATCCTTGAACCACATTTGAAACAATTCCCCTGTTTTTCTGTTACAAATCCCTGTATATATTTTCTTGTTTTCCTTATGTAAAGCATAAATAATTTGCTCCCTGTATTTTGATAGATGTTTATAAATATTTTTTACTTGTTAATTTCTTCTGTTTTTAACCTATTTTCTCTTTTTTTGCTTTAATATTTATTTCTCATTTCATTTATTTTTTTAAAATCTTTTTTCTTTTATTATTTCTCTCTTTCTCTTTTCAGCCACTATAGATGACCTCCACCTAGCCCTTCTACTTTGTCTCTCTTCTTTTCTCAACATACATCCTCCACCTGGACTTCTCTATCCTGGTAGTCCCCATCAATCAACACCTCAAATTCAGTCAATAAGTCTTCACAAGTAATTTATATCTAGACTTAACCCCAATCAGTGACCTATACCTAGTTTATCAGAAGCAAGCATAGCTCATGAACTAATACTGCTTTACTCACCCAAGTTATTAGCTTGAACTTTCAGGCGCAAAGTAACCAATTTTACTTCCCAGAAACCACCAAATCATTAAGTTCTGCAGCTGTTTCTATAGACAACAGCTATAATGATGGTTCTGAGCTATCTATGATTTGCCCAACAACTTTAAGAGATTCTTAAAGCTACCCTAAAGTCATAGAAATAAAACTTTTCCACATTCTAGGTTAAGTCATATAATTGTATTCTCACTTCATTTGGTATCAGGACTTCAGTGCTACCTGTCGTAAATTGTGTATTAATGGTATTTCAATTTGCCTTTCAAATATTGATAGTTATGAAGATTTGACTGGTTTTGCCTTCAAGTTTGGAAGTTCCTTGCATTCTGCAAATGGGTCTGGTTCAATATCCACCCATTCCAGGTTATTGTACCTGTCTGTGATTGATCCTGGTATGACTTCATCCCAGTGTGACCCCCTCAGCCACTCTGTATTCCTATTGATTGATCCCTGCTTCTTGTCAACTATTTAAAGTAGAATCATTACTCCTAATAAAGACAAGTTTATCCACATTTGCGTTGGCTTTTATAATCTTCAAGCTTTTCCTGTCCTTTCTGCCAAAAGGACTTTTACATCTTGTTTTATAGGAAATTAAGGTATATGCCCTTAATTTTGCCCTGAAGGCTAACCCAAGGCTAGCTTCAAGCCTCAAATCTTTTGTAATAAAGATTTCCCGCTGTGTCCTCCAGGATGTTGTCCCCTGGAGCCAAACACAACAAAATGGTGCACACTACAGGGGCTGCAAGCCCCTTGGTTATCCCGTTCCCACGTGCATTCTCTGGTCCCTCTCCCTTTGTTTCCAAAATACCAGATCAACCTAAAGTTTCTAGTCCCCCTCTAGAAGACATTACCAATGCTCCTGCAAATCTTATGGTATTGGTTCTGTCTCCTGGGCCCTCGTGGGCCCCCCTTCCTGCTTTCTCTCTCAACTATGTTCAAGCCTGTGCTGCTGTCTGCTCCCTTTTTCACTCTGGCACGGTAGCCATGCACTCTATCCCAGGCCTCCGTCCCGGGTACGCCTCCAAAGACCTGTACTCCTTCCTTCTGGACTTTGGTCTCCCCCCACATTGATGGAATCCATGGATACTATTGGCGTGTTGGTTAACCAGTCCATCCAACCTGCCCTAGTTCACCACCAATTTGACTTAGGATCCCAGAATCAACTGCTAGATGTGGTAGCCTTTGCTGTCTCAAATAACCACACTCAAAATATGGCCTATCAAGAATGGTCACATAGTCTCTTTGCTTGTATTTATGACAACCAGCACAACTTGTTGGCGTCACAGAAGTATTTAACCCCCTCCCTGAATTCCCTTTGTTCCTTGCTCCCTGGATACATAAAGGATTGGCTATGCAAATTTGATGAATATCAGGAAGCCTGGTATGAGTAAATTGAGGCTTTTCTGCTTAACCATCAGCAGTATTTTGAGACTCTGGTTAGTGAACTCAATCAATTCAGGGAGCATGTCAACTCACAACTCAAATTGATAGGGGCTCATGTCAATACTTGGGGCCGCCACCTGAAGCATCAATATGGTCTATATAAGGCTGCACTAGGCAACACTCTGTACCAAGTGCAAACTTATGTGGTTAATTGGGTGGCTTCTATTGAGGTGACTCCTCCCGCTCCTCCTGTTGGGACCCCTTCTGATTTTGAAACCAAAGTATGGGAGGCCATTGCCAAGCTCAAGGCTACCACTAGATGCCAAGCTTCTGTGCAGCCTCCCCCTCCAGTTGAATTTATTCCTGACCCTCATATTGCCTCCCTCACTGATCAGGTGGCTACCCTACGAGGTGAAATCAAGTACTTAAGACAGTGCCTCTCTAATTCTGAAGGTTCATCATCTGAATCTGAATCTGAAGAAGAAGGTGAAGTTGTTAACACTCCTGCTCATGACAATAATGGTTCTTGCCCTGGCTTAGAAGGTCAAACCCAGGTCTACTGTGTGTGTGCTCTAGATCAACTTTCCAAAGTGACAAATGATGTGGCTGATAAGCAAGACGCTTTGGAAAGAGAGGTCCAAAACCTCCCCGCTTTACAGAGACTCTAAATGGACAATTTGCCCCCTTGGTCACTCAGGCCACCTCCCTGGCTACCCGTGTCATTGGAATTGCTGGCACCTTGGCAATCAACAAATCAATATTGATGAATTTGGGACTGCTGCCACAACTGCCCAAGACATTGGTGGGTGGAATAGCTCTACCTTGGACACTTTAGAGGAAAGCCTTTGACTTCTCTGGGCTAGACAACCTACTGCTGAATCTGAGTTTGAGGGCAACCCTCATATTAATGTCCTCAACCCTGGTGAAAACAGTCAGTCCTTGTCCTTGTCCATCAACCCAAATTATAAGCCAACCTTCAAGCAGATATTTGATCCCAAGACCTCAATCATTGCTGCTTTTCTGACCATTTACAAAACTGCAATGTGTAGGGCTACTGACAAACTCAAGAAGGAACACATCCTTAACTGCCTCCATCCCACTTGCCAGGCAGTTGTGGTCCCCAAGCTCCCTTCTATTGTAACCTGGGAGGATATGAAGCGCCTCCTTATTGAAGAGTTTGGAGGAGACCTCAGTTTATAAGTCAAGAAAGATGCATTTATGCATATTGATTTCAAACCCAAGGAGACCCTGGCTGAGTTTGCAGATTTTTTCTACATTGAAGGCCAGCAGTTAATTACTAGTCAACAGTTAACTCCACGGGAAGCCTACACGGCTTGTTCAAATGCTTTGAAGGTGAACCAGCTTCTATGTCTACAAGTTAAGACACGCAAGGCTTCACTCACTTCCATGAAGAGTATTAAGACGCTCTTACAAGACATGCATTTGACACACAGAGGTACGGTGGTGTGTGAGAACAAGGCTAATAATGCTGGGACCATCTCTTGTACGCTGTACATTATGACTCTGGGTACTAGTGGACAGGCTAAGAGACAAGGCTGCCATAACTGTGGCCAGATTGGACACCACTTGCACACTTGCACTAATCCCCAAGTGGAAGGTTGCAATCCCAAGGAACAGGCGGGAAAAGAGAGGTCAGCTTAGAAACAGAGACACTCTCTGCTGACCAATCTCCCCCGTCTCCTCCCAATCCTCCTTCTGATGAGGAAGCTCCCTCCTCTTCTGGACCAACTATCCTTCATCTGTTTCACAATCTCTCCAGTGATTCAGAGCCTGACAATTCTGATAGTGAAGACTCTGATAGTTATGGCTACTCTGTCCTGGCTGTTCCAGAAACTATCCCTGTACCCTACAAGCTTTGCTCTGGGAAGACTATCACCACTTCCTGGGTACCTCCAAGTGAAGCTAAGTCCATGGTGGATTACCCTTACCTAGCTCAAGCCCATCAACCTCCTGTCTTGGTTGACTTTTATGAAGAAGTAGCCAAGTTAGCCAAAGCTCTTTTCCACAACGTAACTTTATCTCTTTCACTACAGACTGTGTATAAGGAAATCCCTGTGTTATGGTGTATGCTAGCCAAATGGGAAAATGAGCTAGAGGCTGCGCAAGATGTGTTGGCAGTCTTGCCTTCCTTTGGGAAAGATACAACCCGCGTGGAGGTATCAATCCAAAATGTCAAAATCAAGACCATCTTGAACACGAGTTCCCCTGTCAACGAGGTATCTTCCAAGCTAATGATGAAGCTTAAGTTGGCCCCTGACCTCAACTACACACAGTCATATGACACAGGTGGCATGGCCCAAACTCGAGCCATTGGTGCCTACTCTGCTCTACCCATGAGGTGTGGGAAACTCCTTATTGTTTCCCCTGCTGTGGTCCTAGAGAACAAAAGCTATGACCTCTTAGTTGGTACTCAGTTCCTCCAAGAATATAACGGAATTGTAAACTTACAAGATGGATACCTTTTCCTCTTGGGATATGAAGTTCCTTTGATTTTTGAGGAACCTCTGCGCCTTCCAGGCAAGCGTCTTAAAACTTGTGTGCTTGAGTACCCCACGGGTATTTTCTCCCTCAAGTATAGGACTCACTCCTCCAACATGAGTACCCCTCCTCCTTCCTGCCCTGTGGAAGAAGGGGTACCCCTACTAGCACCAGCAACTATCACCATTCCCCCGGGCTCTCAAGTGGTGATTAATTCCCAGATTTCTTATGAGCTACCTGACAAGTCCTTCTTGGAACTTTACTCACCTGAATCCTTAATTTGTACTGAGCCCCACCTGTGTCCTGGGATTTTAGACTAAACCCACAAAGAGCCTGTTCAATTACTGCTTGCTAACCTGACGGCCCTCCCCATGCAAGTAACCAGAGGCCTGTAAGAGAGGGGGGCTAAACTAACTAAGTTTGGCTCCCATCCCAGTGAAACAAACCACCAGGATGCCCTCCAGTGAAGAACTGGGATAGCTGCTTGGAGGGGGGGACCACAGGGAGGACACTGGGGACAACTGAGGGAAGTAGGCATTCAAGCCCATCAGTATCAGGCCAGTGAGCAACCAAGGGGTGCAGGTGGGGGCGGGAGAGGACACCTCAGAGGGCCCGAGGGGTACTGAATGGCTCTGGACCACGCTGAGGAGGAGGGGCATGGGAGGCACAGCTTCTTCAGCAACAGGTGAAGTATGGCCCACAGTGTCCAAGTCCAAGTCATCACACGTCAGGCTCTTAACCACAGCCTCTCCAGAAAAGAGAAGACTGCTGGGAGGTCCCAGAGACTAGAAGGGTCTCTACCTACAAGACAGGCAGACAAAGAGATTTTACCCCACAAATCAGGGGAGGTGGACCACAGGAGCAGCAAGAACAGAGCCAGGAAAAACACCACAAATTTAAGAGCTGGGAGTATCATAGAAATGTTCTCCATAAAATTTGGTGCAGGTCAGTATAAATTTCTGATGAAAAAAGAATGGGAGAAGTGCAAGCAGGGTAGTCTTAGCAGAATATAGCAAAAGAGCAGCAGAACAGGTTCAAACAGCTTTACTATGGTTGCAAAAGCCTTGGGGGTAACAGAAAGCAAGAGCGAGTTCAAAAACAACGGTTTTAAGAGAAAATTTGAAATAATGATAGAAATTATAAGAAAAATCAATTGAAAACTTGAAGTTTGAACTTTGTTTTTGAAACCAAAAGCGGGAAAGACAACAACTAGGTAAATTAATACTAATATAGGGACCCAGAAGAGAAGCCGGGTTTGAAACCAGCTGGCACAAGGTAAGCTTTGAACAGCAACTAACACTTTAATCCTTAGGCTGCAAGAACACAAAATTGGGTCCCAAACAGCAATAACAATTAAAATAAATTGCAAAAGACTCCAAACTTTTAATATATTGGAAAATAGACAAGCAGGGGACTGGAAGTCCCCTTGCTTGCATAAAAGGAATGGGCTGCAAATAAAATGGGTCACATGACAGTGGAACAGGATCCAATTGGATGAAGGCAAAACTTTGCTAGGCAGGGGCAGGGAGACTGGAGGTTTTATTCCAATTTCCGCGGACAGATCTGATTGACTGGAAGAGGCACTAATCATTTGGAATTCACTTGGGTTACTTAGTGTTGATGTGGCAACCTCTGATTGGCTAGCTCTAATGGTTTTTAGAAGTGGGCAATACCAAGCTAATAAGTAGTCTAAATTAACCAGTGTTTCTTCCCAAGAGGGAGCAACTAAAGGCAAAGGTTCCACAGGGTAGGCCAGCACAAACCTCTCATCTACCGTGTGAGCTAAATCACTTAAGGAATGGAGGGGTTTGGCGGGCGTTTTAGAGCCTTTCTTGGTACAACAAGGGAAAATTGCGCGGTCTAAAGCCAGAGGTGGCAGTGAATCTACAAGGCCAGGTTGTAGGTCATGGTCGTGTACTTGGAGCAGAACAAGTATCCTCCCTCTACCCCTTTGGAACTTTCAGTGATTTCAGCCTACCTGAAGATGATCTGCAAGTTCTCTTCTTTTTTCACTGCTGCTGATTTCCCCCAATTGTCTCCTGTTCAACAAAAAGAAGTGATGGACCTACTCAATCAGTTCAGTGACATCTTTGTCTCTGGACCTACAGATTATGGCCTAGCTAAAGGAGTCATCCATCAGATTGATACTGGGGATGCACCCCCTTTTTGTGCTAAACCATACCACCAAGTAGGGTGGAAGATGCTCAGGTGTCTAAAGAACTCAAGCAACTTCTGGACGCTGGGTTACTGGCTCCTTCCCAAAGCCCTTGGGCTTCCCTGTTACTGATCCTCAAGAAGAAAGATGGGGGACACCACATTGTAATGGATTATTGCCGCCTGAACTCTCTCACTAAGAAAGATTCATACCCCTTGCCCAGAATCAACAATGCTCTCCAACGGCTGAGTGGTTCCAAGTTTTTCTCTGCCATGGATCTAGATTTGGGGTACTGGCAGGTTGACTTATCACCTGAAGATTGAGAAAAGGCTGCTCTCATCACATCAGAGGGCCTCTTTGGACCCACTTGTATGCCCCAGGGATTATGCAATGCCCCTGCCACATTTCAGAGAGCTATGGACTCCATCTTATGAGACCTAAAACTCTCTTGTGTCCTTGTGTATCTTGATGATATCACCATATTCAGTGCTAACTTTACTGACCACTTGGAGCATCTCAAGGCTGTTTTTGTCAAGATCTGTGAAGCTGGCCTAAAACTCAAACCCTCCAAATGCTCCTTCTTCAAGGAACATCTTGAGTTTCTAGGACATGAAGTCACTCAGACTGAAATCCACCCCATGAATAACAAGGTGGAAGCCATTGACAAGATGCTACCTCCCACAAATCTTTGAGAGGTGCAAGTATTCCTTGGTATGATGGGCTACTACTGAAAATTTATCCCTGACTTTGCTGAACTGAGTGAACCCCTCGTCCAATTGCTTTGCAACATCCCCTTTGAGTGGACTGACAGCCAACAACAAGCATTTGAAGCGCTGAAGGCCAAGCTCAAGGAGGCTCCTATCTTAGTCTATCCTGATTATGATAAAGACTTCATCTTGTATACCAACGCTAGTGGAGTAGCTGTAGGTGCTATCCTTGCCCAACTTGACAATAAAGGAGTAGATTAACCTGTAGCCTACTCATCAAAAGTCCTTAATAAGCACAAAAAGAACTACAGTGTCACCAAGAAGGAATGTTTGGTAGTACTGCATGCTGTGAAACAGTTTTGGCATTACATCTATGGAACCCACTTCACGGTGGTCACCAATCACTATTCTCTCAAGTGGTTACAACAACTAAAAGAAACTGAAGGTTGGTTAGCACGTTGGGCTCTACATCTGCAAGGGTATGATTTCACAGTGGTACACCGTCCTAGGGTCCAACATCAGAATGCTGATGGCCTGTCAAGGATGCCAATACTGGCTATCCACCCCGCTGATGCTGATTGCCTATATGAGCTAATAGGGTATCCTGACTCTTGGACCACTGAGCCCAAAGATATCCGCCTAGCTCTACAGACCCTATCCAAGGACACCATAATTTGTGATAGACAACTCTTCAAGAAGGTTAGCAATGCCTACCTACCTTATGTTTGCCCTAGTACGAGGATAGCCATCATCCTCCAAGCTCACATTGATACTGGCCATGGAGGTATAGCCAAGACTCATGACTGGTTGTGCAAAAACTTCTACTGGGAAAACACGTGCCTCTTGATCCCTGATGTCCTTGCCTCCTGCCATTCTTGTCAACTCCAACGTCCTTGTCCTTCCCAACACCAGTTCCAACTCATCCCTCCAAAACATGCCTTCTATACAGTGAGTATTGACGCTGTTGGGCCCTTCCCCTGGTCTAGGTTGGGATGTTGGTTTATTTTGGTTGCTATAGACCACTTTAGCAAATGGGTTGAAGCCAGAGCAACAAAAGATATAACAGCTAGGACCACGGCTACTTTCTTGCTGCAAGACATCTTCTATTGACATGGCTGCCCTCAAGTCCTGCTCTCAGACAATGGTACCAATTTTAATGCTTGCCTCATCACCTCTATTGTCAAAGCTATGGGGACTCACCAGTTGTTCTCTGTGCCATATAATCCCTCCACCAATGGAACTGTCAAACAAGCAAACTCCACCCTAGTATCCATCATGAGAAAACTCACACTCTATGACGCTGCCAATTGGGACATGTTTCTCCCTGCTGCCTTCTTTATCTACCGCCTTAGTAGACACCGGGTGACTGGTCAATCCCCTTTTGCCATGCTTTATGGACGTGAGGCCACTACCCCCTCAATCTTGGGACCTCCTCTGATTGAGTATGATACATCTGCAAATACTGAGACCCACGTAAAAGACCTAACCAACCGTATCATTGACATCCAGGCAACCACCTACTCCACTGCTTATAAGGTTAAGGCTTTGGAGCTCTCTCTGTCCAATGCTGCTAGAGCCCCCCTCCCCAAATACCAAGTAGGCAATCTAGTTCTCTACTATCATAATTGTACAGGTGGAAGAGCCCACAAGCTGGATTCCCTATGGATTGGGCCCTGTGAGGTCACCTTTAAGAAGGGTGTAGAGTACACTTTGAAACTACTGTCTTCTGGACATCCTTTTGCCCAAGTCACTCTAAATTCCTTTGCAAATATCAACTCCCTCTGTCTAATCTTGAGGGGGGAGGTGCCGTAAATTTTGCTATTAATGCTATTTCAATTTGCCCATAAATATTGATAGTTGCAAAGATTTGACTGGTTTTGCCTTCAAGTTTGGAAGTTCCTTGCCTTTTGCAAATGGGTCTGGTTCAATATCCACCCATTCCAGATTATTGTACCTGTCTGTGATTGATCCTGGTATGACTTCATCCCAGTATGACCCCCCTCAGCCACTCTGTCTTCCTATTGAGTGATCCCTGCTTCTTGTCAACTATTTAAAGTAGAATCATTACTCCTAATAAAGACAAGTTTATCCACATTTGCATTGGCTTTTATAATCTTCAAGCTTTTCCTGTCCTTTCTGCCAAAAGGACTTTTACATCTTGTTTTCCAGGAAATTAAGGTATGTGCCCTTAATTTTTTGCTGAAGGCTAACCCAAGGCTAGCTTCAAACCTCAAATCTTTTGTATTAAAGATTTCCTGCTGTGTCCTCCAGGATGTTGTCCTCTGGGGCCAAACACAACACTACCTTAGCACGTTTATCCTAGTGCAGGCCCCTAGCTGCATTAATGTCCCAGATAGCCTCAGGATACCTATACCTCTTGCTATAATAATTCCAGGGTACCCAACTTCCCCATTCTTCTGAATCACTAATAAGGGGCCACCTTACTATCATCTCAAGGCATATACCACTGCTCTTACTTGCCACAGATAGACATATCAATAAACCAATCAGAATTTACCTGTCTTATGCACCCAAAATTAATTTGACCAATATAAAAACCTTGCCTGAAAAATAGCTCCTCATGTGAATTACCACAATGCTCATGGTTTTCAGGTCAAATTTTAAAGAATTTGAACCTGTTGTTCACAACCATTGATAGGCATCCTTTATGCTCATGTTTGAACTGTTTCAGGGCACTAGATCTGGATATATTGTTGCCATAGAAGTAGTATTCTTCCTGTTGCAGATCCTGAATGGATTAGACATTAAGTTTTCCACCTAGGGATTGTGTGACGTAAGAGTCACACAATTGTTTTATTGCACCCTGGTTTAAATAAGGTTAATGACGTTTAAAACGCCCTTAAAATGGGTGTTCAAAGCGCCTTTCAAGTGCACTTAAGACACAGGCTTTACTTCCAAGGTCAATAATAGAACAAAAAAGTTATTGCCACATGCCTTCATAAGAAAAGCCGTGTGAAACCGGTTATTCTCTTGCGCGGGACTTTCTACTGTGCCTGCCAACTCCCCTCCATTAGGAAAGTCTTTCTTTCTGTGCCTCCCTTCCCCTGGTGGAAACTACCCCACCTCCCACTATATAACTGCAACACTATCACAATAAACACTAGTTTTGTCTTTAAACCTTTATATTCTTCTGTCCTACTACAGGCTGCCACTATACCATCAACAGGTATAGTAATAAGAATTAGGTCTCTGACTAACTGTTTGTATGAATTAGCAACCCTTTGCTGCTAGCATTACAACATTGGCGCTCATGTCTTTCAACACCATCAGCCCCCACCCCACGGTCCTTTCAATGAGGAGGGAGGAATGCCCCTGGACCAGTCTCCTACCACTGCTTTTTCTTATCACCAGGCACCAGCCTTTACTGCTGCTAATATCCATGTTGGGGGAAGATCAGGCACTCCCTATGGCCTGCCCAATCTTAGCCACTTCATGCCAAAACATCAACTCCCCCAGGATATTGTTTTTGGCCAACCACTGCTTTTACAAGCACCTTCCCCCTTGGAGATGGACACCAAATCTTCACCTTCCAAGGACGCCATCAGTAGCGCCATCCACGCCATGGATGCTGGTGCTGCTGGCAATGGTTATTGCTTCAAGCACCTGGCCATTCAGCTGCCTTCTGCCAAAAACTTCCTGATTCACTTTCAGAATCTCTCCCAGGTCAACCCTGACCAGCTCCATTGTGACCTCTGTACTGTCAAGCATATCAAGGACTACCTACAACAATTTGCCTATCCTGTTGTATACCACAACCAAATGCACCTGGTTCCCATCCAAAGCCTAGTGCATGACCAGGGAATACTGGTATCTAACCAACAGACATTCCTCCAGGTCCTTTACTCTGAGCTTGGCAATACTTTCACCACCGTCAATCAGTATCTTGCTGAAGTTACTAACACCCAGAATACCATGCTCCACTGAGTCGATGCCATCAAAAGAAGTATAGCTAAGCTAGTTCCAGCAATGTGGTACAGACCCTCACCCATCAGGGTGTTGACGCTAATTGAATTGATGTGGTTACTACCCACGTGCTTGAGACTGGCCCCATGGTTTGAAGTCTGACTCATGAGGTGGAAGTTTTAGCTCGCCGCCTTGCCACCATCCCCTTGTTCATCCCCACATCTACCGCCACAGACAGCTCCCCATCCAGCCATCTTCTTGGTCAAGACATCCTTGAGCTCTTTGATCACTACAAGAAGATTCAGGCAGAATTAGTCCAGCAGAGCGCCAATCTTGCCTTCCTGTTTGATGGCTACCTCACTGTGTTAGAGCTTCAGGATTGTCTCAAAATTCAACAATTGCATGACAGAGCCAATATCCAGACCCAAGCCAAGAAGGACAAGGAAGTGATAGCCTTGCTCCAAGATGAGCTTGCCACCCATGAAAAGCGCATCACCTCTCTTAAAGATGACTTGGATATTACCTGTCAGGAGAACAAGGTCTATCAAGATGAGCTGGATAAGCGGCAACTTCTCCTGGACGCCTTCAAAAGCCAATTGAATAGGAAGGATAGTAGGATTATGGCCGTTAACTTACAGGCTATGTCCATCAACTCTAAGAGTCACCACAGTCCACAGAGGTCCTCCAGCCCAAAGTTCTATCATAGCTACAAAAGCAATGAGGGCCACACTTGGTTGGCTTCCAACACTATACAAGTATTGGAGCCAG
Organism: Entomophthora muscae; assembly: GCA_014839935.2. Classification (NCBI taxonomy): domain Eukaryota; kingdom Fungi; phylum Entomophthoromycota; class Entomophthoromycetes; order Entomophthorales; family Entomophthoraceae; genus Entomophthora; species Entomophthora muscae. The sequence continues at coordinate 59,274 of QTSX02007246.1, forward strand.
TACTGGAGTCTGAGGATGAAGTCCTGGCCACCCCTGAAGCTTCTGGGGTGCTCAAGACAGAGAAGATGAACAACAATCACAGCAAGAGGAAAATTGTTGACATGCCTCTGAGGCTAGGTTTGCCTCCTCTACCCTTAGCTGTTCCTGTCTCACCCACTCTCCAGTGAGGATCACACCTTCTCTCCTCTAACATGGCTCCAACAACTTCAATTCCGTCAATCTACCCAAGTTTGACTGCAAGAGTAACATAGCCATGTTCTTACGGCTATACCAGAACTCCATGTATGGCACTGACAATGCTATGAGGGACTCCACAATCATCAACTGTCTGGACGCTGAGACACAAACCATCATCTTGCCGCATCTCCCTGAGAATGGCTGGACTTTTGTCAACGTCTCCAGGGCCTTGATGGAAGAATTTGGTAGCCAAGAAGCACTTCTTGGTCTTAAGATGAACTTTGCTGACACCAAGCTAAAGGTGGGGGAAACCTTAGAAGACTTCAATTCTAGGTTCTAACTTGAAGCTCAAACTCTGTTGTCTATGAGTGCTGTGCAGTTTATTGATGTGCACTTAGCACTCCTCAATGCTGTACGTGTCAACCATGAGCTATCTCTGGCTCTTAAGTTGGGCATTTACAACACTTGCACCGTGCCAGACCTGATCTGCCTCCTACACACCTACAAGGAGGAGTTTGAAGTCACCATTCCTGAAGGCTTCCCCCGCCATCAAGCTGAGTATAGGCCCCATGTGGCTGTGGAGATGCCCAATCCTTCCAACAAGGTTGGGCCCGCTCCAGCCAACAACACTCCCTGTACTTGCTTCAAATGTGGTATGGCTGGCTACTTCTCTCAGGAGTGCAAGAATCCTTGCCAAAAGGTCAACCATGTAGGCATGGAGGACGCTGAGGAGGACTACTCCAAGGACGCTGATATTGAGGAGGACAATGAGGACCAGTAAAAAAACTACTAAGCAGCCAGGACAAGGAGAAATCCTTGGATGTCTTTGTAATTTTGACACCCTCATCTGCCTCATACCGCTGCCCCCAACAAACCAGCCCATAGACCAGCTGCTTTGCCATCCTCTGAGGCCAACCCTAAGGATAAAACCTCTCTGATTAACTTCAACTCCCAACTAATACATGAGGATGCTGAATCCAAAGTAGTTCAAGAGGACCTCCTACATCAAGTCCTCACTGTTAACACTCAAACTCACTGGACTACACTTTGCCCTGAGGTGGTTATCCCCCAAATAGATCAGAGAACAGTGTCCTTACCCTATTCCAAACAACTGGCTCAACCAGGTGTTGAAGTCAACCATGAGGAGAACAGCGCTGAACAACTGGCCAAGCTGCTCCATACAGTAAACGTCTCAGCACCCCTAGAATCCCTCAAGGAAGTAAGCCCAGCTGTGGGAGCTGCCATGGCTACCTTCCTGGAGAAGTTCAAGGGACTGAGCGTACACCAGGTCTATAAGATTGTAGAGATCAGAGAGGACTGCCAGGATTGCAACTATATCAACCTGGCAGTGAACAAAACTCATGTACGGGCCATACTGAATACTGGTGCTCCTTGGAACATTATATCCTCACAGCTGGTTAAGAAGCTTAATCTGGCACCAGACCTAGCCTATCATGAAGAGTTTGGTACTGCTGGGCCACAGACCACTAGAGAAAAAGGAGCCTATTCTTTTTTCCCTCTTTGCTTTGGGAAGCTAATGGTCACTGCTCCTGCTATAGTTCTGGAAAAAACAACTATGTCATTATTATTGGAACTGGCTTCATGGTTTAGTATGTCACTGTGACTAACCATGGAGACCATACGTTTGGAATATTGGGCCACTACATTCCCATGTTCTACCATTGTAACCACCCTTCTGACCTGTCCTTACGCAGCTGCACTACATCAACCTGTAGTACACAAATGGAGGACTTCCTGTTGCTTATAGGCTGCGTAGTAAGAAGGTCAGGGTGCTACCTCTTTTGGTTGGGGAAGCCAAAGGAATACCAGTCTATGCCTCCTGTAATGTGACTATTCCACCTGGCTCTCAGGTGATCCAAATACAGGCCTCTCTCTGGCTCTACTGGCTGGCACTCATGGAAGAATCTTTGGCATCCCTAATGCCTCCAGCCTAGAACCATGGATTTCACCAGGCATCCTCATGCCAAGTGAGAAAGAGGCGCTCATACTCTTGGCCAACATGAGTTGTGAAGCTATGGTTGTCTCCAAACATCAACTTCTGGCTTATATACAACTGGAAGAGCATGACAACCTGCAGGAGACTGCCTCATTTGCAGACTTCTCTGAGTTGGGTCTACCCTGTGAGCAACCAGTAGTGCTATCAGTCATAAGCTGCAACTCCCTATCTGGCCTCTCCAAAGAGCAGAAAGATCAAGCCATGGATCTCTTAGTCCATTATAAGGATGTGTTTGTCAAGGATGATTATGACCTGGGCAAGGCTGCAGATGTTGCTCATCATATTGACACCCAAGGCAGTCCACCTATCCACTCCAGACCTATACCACGTAGTCAAGCAAATCATGCTGTGGCCAACAAGGAGCTCCAGGAGCTATTAGGATCTGGCTTACTGGTCCCCAGTAAAAGCCCTTGGGCTTCCCCTCTCCTGATTGTCAAAAAAGGATGGCAGCAACTGTGTGGTGATTGACTACCATCAACTGAATGCTGTTACCAAGAAGGATTCATATCCCCTCCCTCATATTGACAATACCTTGGACCAACTGGGTGGCGCCAAGTTATTTAGCGCCATGGACCTTATCAGTGGGTACTTGCAGATCAATCTATCCCCTGCTGATCAAGAGAAATGTGCAATAATTACTGAAAAAGGGCTGTTCCAACCCACAAGGATGCCTCAAGGTCTGTCCAATGCCCCGGCTACCTTCCAACAGGCCATGGATGCAGTGATGGGTGACCTCAAACTCACCAGCGTCTTGGACTCTTTGGATGTCATTAATGTGTTCTCCCAAGCCTTTAATGATCACCTACAGCACTTGGGGGAAGTCTTCCAGAGGCTACTTGCATCCAATCTCAAGCTCAAGCCATGAAAGTGCAACTTCTTCAGGGAGCACCTTGAGTTCTTGGGATTTATCATTAGCCAAGATGGACTCTGCTCTGTACCTCTGAAGGTAGAAGTCATTGAGAAAATGCAGACCCCAGCCAATAAGTGGGACGTGCAGGTTTTCCTGGGGATAATTGGGTACTACTTTTGCTTCATCCCTAACTTTGCATCCCTGGGCAACCCCTTTTTCAGCTTCTCCAAGCTGATAAGAAATTCTTCTGAAGCCCAGCTTGCCAATCTGCCTTCAATGCTCTCAAGGGAACACTAACTGCAGCCCCTGTACTGGCCTACCCTGACTTTGCAAGAGGTTTATGGTTCATACAGATGCTAGCCTGAATGCAATTGGGGGTGTTTTCTCCCAACTGGACTCTGAAGGACTTGAACACCCTGTTAGATACTGCTTGTGTATGCTTAATGTCCACAACAGGAGCTACACTGTCACCAAACAAGAGTGTCTGGCTGTGATATACTCCTACCAACAATTCAGAGTCTATCTCCATGGGGTACATTTCACAGTTGTAACAGACTATGCCTCTCTGCAATGGCTGAAGACCCTCAATGATCCCAAAAGGTGTCTGGCGTGTTGGGCCATTAAACTTCAGGCCTATGACTACAAAATAATTCATTAATGCAGAGCAGCCCATCAAAATGCTGACTGTTTCTCCTGTCTTCCCACTGTTGTCTTAGTATCTCCCATGGCTGACATTCTCTATGACAAGTTTATGAAGGATCATTCTTTGTGGGGAGAGGAGCTGGTAGAGATACAGAGGGCTCTCAAAAAGTTGGCTGTTGATACCAAGGTCTTGAAAGGACAGCTCCTGAAGCTTTGTGGAGACTCTTGGCTACCCTACATACGCCCATCCCTACACATGGACTCAGTGGTGGCCGCTCACAAGACTACTGGCCATAGTGGCATACAGAAGACGTAAGCCCTGCTACAGCAGCACTGCTTCTAGGAAGGAATGCACACTGATGTAGTAGATACGCTAGCCACCTGTCATGACTGCAACATTGAGATACCTAAGATTGCCAAGTTCCAGCACAGACTTGTACGCCCTGGGTTTGCCTTTCACACAGTAGCCATTGACGTAGTGGGCCCCCTGCTAGCTACCAACAGTTGCAATAAGTTCATCATTGTAGCTGTTGACCATCTGACTAAATGGGTAGAGGCCAAGGCAATCCCCAACCAATCTGCACTGGTGACAGCCACATTCATCCTGGAGAATATCATATATAAACATGATTGCCCCCAGATCCTGCTGACAGACAATAGTACCAACTTCACTAGTTATATCATCCCCTGCCTCAACCAACTGAAGGGTTTTGTGGGACACTATCCACTCCTTATCACCCATAGACAAATGGCATGGTAGAGCGCACTAATAGGAGCCTGGTCCAGATACTCTGGAAGCTCAGTCACCAACATGAGACTGAATGGGATACCTTCCTGCCTGCAGCCACCTTTGCATATAACATTGGGTACCATTGTGCCACTGGCAAGCCGCCCTTCCAACTGCTCTACAGCCAGCAACCAGGACTTCCCCCTTTACTATATTCCTTGGTAAATCCCAGCCTGGCTGTGTCCCCAGAGGCGTACCTCAACAAGCTGGTTCAAACTCTTATTTGCTTGCAATTAGAGGCCTACACTGTAAACTTAAACCATAAGTTGCAGGACCTAGAACAAGCTGCATCCAAACGCCCCACCTTACCCACTTACCTGGTAGGAGACTCAGTCTACTTCTTCAGCAATAGAGGGTACGGCCGCAAATCCAAACTTGCCTCCCTTTGGCAAGGCCCAGTTCAAGCTATCCAGAAGACTGGCCCTGACTCCTACACCCTTAAGAAGCCCCATTATGGGAAATCAATCACTAGAGTACACACTCAGTATATGTGTTCTGCTCCTAGTGACCAAGAGTAAGCCCCAATGAGAACAACAACCCAAAAAAACAAAAGCCTAATTAAAAAATTTCATGGGTTGTTGTCCTGTTTGTGATAAAGTTGCACCAAAATATTTGGAATAAGAATGAAAGAACAAGGTATTTATTAGAGACTGACAAGACTCTTCCAGTACTGCACCAACTGTTCTACCACTTGAATGGCAGCCAGAAAAAACAACTGGTTGCCTACGGATCTGCAAAGCCAATGAACAATGATTGGGCAACAAACCCCCACCAAGCAAGACACACAATTGACCCCAGTGTCCACAGGAAAGGCAACCCCCAAGAAGATACAGTCACACAGAAGACTCTCACAAAGGGCATACTTTACTGGGACCTGACCACTCACCCTGTAGAATACAGACAAGGCCCAATCAAGGAAGACTCCCATGTTCTCCTCCTGCTTGGTGTCACAGTGGTTGGTTCCTCAAAGAACAAGGCTGCAAGCCATCACCATTGGTACCAGATGAGCAGTCCCCTCCACTGTATATGACTTCAACACTTCCTGGAAGGCTTACCAAAGACGTTGCTAAAAGTTATCAGAGGTTTTCCAACTGACTGATTGAGCCTTGGTAACTCCAGGTGTGGCCCAAGCGCAATGGACTGACTTGTTTATGCTGGATACCGCCCCTGATTCAAGACCAAGAGCACTTGGCACTCAAATTGGAAATCCTTCAACTGAGCCATCAAGTACTCTTCTGCCGCTTGCATGGAAAACCACCAATGGATGCTGTTACCCTTCTGCAACCCAGTTCCTGTCACCTCCTTGGGCTCACTCAAGGCTAGAAAAAAGGCAGCAAATAGTAGGTCTGTCCCCACTAAGGCCAGCTGAGGCACCAGTAGCTGATCTAGCTGAATCCCCAAGTCCAAAAACTGCCATCCATGTCATGCAAGACTAACTTCTTCTTAATGGCCTTATCCACCTCCACTGCCCTTGTAAGCATGTTTCTTAGGAATTACAACTTGCACCTTCTTCAAGAATCTTCTTGTGACTCTTCTAGAGTGACTGTTCACCATAGCCTCCACCTTGAGACGCAAGCCATTTTTAACTCTGTTGTCTAATCTAGTGGAGGGAAATGTTGCAGATCCTGAATGGATTAGATATTAAGTTTTCTACCTAGAGATTGAGCAACGTAACAATCACGTGATTGATTTATTGCACCCTGGTTTTAATAAGATTAATGACGTTTAAAACGCCCTTAAAATGGGTGTTCAAAGCGCCTTTCAAGTGCACTTAAGACACGGGCTTTACTTTCAAGGTTAATAATAGAACAACAAAGTTATTGCCACATGCCTCCATAAGGAAATCTGTGTGAAACCGGTTGTTCTCTTGCGCGGGACTTTCTACTGTGCCTGCCAACTCCCCTCCATTAGGAAAGTCTTTCTTTCTGTGCCTCCCTTCCCCAGGTGGAAATTCCCCACCCCCCACTATATAACTGCAACACTATCACAATAAACACTAGTTTTGTCTTTACACCTTTATATTCTTCTGTCCTACTACAGGCTGTCACTATACCATCAACAGGTATAGTAATAAGAATTAGGTCCCTAACTAACTGCTCGTAGAAATTAGCAACCCTTTGCTGCTAGAATTACAGCATTTCCTATACAACAGCTAGTTTATCCAGAGCAGTCAAAATGAAGAAGAAAAAAGCTCATATGAGATGATGAATTTTCTATCCTTGTCACAGAAGTTCTTGATTATCACTGCTCAAAGCCAGGAACATTTTTATTAGCTTGCCTTTTGGTTGGTATTTCTTTTATTGTATTTGCTGTTGGTGTTGTTGGGATTTGAGTACTCTTGAGGGGCTCTTTTCCTTATTTTGATTACCATTATAATTTTTAAAAAAACTTTGGCATATTTTTGTGTTTTATCTTGAGTATCTTGATTGGTATCTTTACGTCATCTTTTTTCCTTGTCGTTCTTTGACTTGTGGCTTTTGATGGGAGTATCATCCACCTGAATTATTGTAGAAAGACCTTTATGAGGAGCTGCTTAGTAAATTTATTTGATTTCTCTCTTTCTTTAAATTTATTGGCTTTTTTATTATGGGCACTAGCTTCAATAGCCTTTTTATCTGACGTGAACTGTTTTATGTGAGGCATATCTTAATAAAAACTATTTTTCAAACATTTTTTTTAAAAAATTGCTTATTTAAACTTTTTTGTTTTTAGGTGTTTTATTTTTATTTGTTTTTTATTTTTCTTGTTTTTATTTGTTATGTTTTTAATTTCTGTTGATTTTTCTAGTAAATGTAAATGTATTTCTCATTAGCCTCAAAGTTGGTTTTTTGAGGATGGTTTTTGATTGATGTGTTTGTAGTGATATTGTAAGTTATTTTTATGAGAGAAGGGGCTAAACTAACCAAGTTTGGCTCCCATCCCAGGGGGAAATCTACCAGGACATCATTCAGTGCAGGAATGGTATGGCTGCTCAAACAGGCGTCCAGAGAGAGGACACAGTAGAAAAGTGAAGAAAGTAAGAGTTTAAACTCATCAACATCATACCTCCAAGAAGCCAAGGAACACACTTGGAAACATGCTCCTGAAGTGCTGGCGTATCCTAGGGGTGGGCTTAGGCTTCTCTTTGGGATTGAAGAATGGGGAGATGTTGTCCCCACAAAAAAATTTAGGGTCCAAACCATGGAGAAACAGGTCAAGGTTATTGCTGGTGAGGCTCTTTACCAGGCTTTTGCCTGTAGCAAAGAGATCTTGGGCTGTGCCAAGAAGGTCCTTGAGAAGATGAAAGAGGCAAGTGGGACTGTCCTCAACTTTATATGAAGAGGAAGACAAATGGTCTCAGAGGTCTGTATAATAAATGATAAACTCTTGTTAATAATGCTCATAGAAGAACCTCAGATACGGGATTCAAACCCCAAACCATGCAGGCTGCCAGCCCACAGGCCCAGCCGCCTGCATTTTTCTGGGCTCAAACCAGAGTAAAATTTGATTTTAATGAAACTCCTGAGACATATAAATCTAAAATTACCTACATCAACACTTCCCATGCTAAAGGTTCCTGTTAACTTGACCAATCAGTGGGCGGGTCCAGCCATAGATACCAAAATAACTTGGGCCCGCACAGAAGGGGAAATAGATAAACTTCCCATAGAACGTGGGCCACCCAGAGATGACCAACCCCACAACCCAACTAGAGAATTTGAGCATTCTCAGTTCAAGCCAGCCAATGGAATAACCCCTGTGCAGGATGCCACCAAGGGTTCTCAAAGCCTGGTAAATGGTACCACTCAGCCCAAGGGGGATTAAAAAAGTTTTCCCCTGGCAGATGGGCATACTTATACCCTGGGCCGCCAGGAAGTTGCCCATTGCCATTCTTGCAATAAAGTGATATGAATCTTTGGTTCAACCAGGTCATTTCATATTTAATTTTAGTTCTATTTTATTTGCAGTCTAACCTCTGTGGCCTTGTCCCCTGGGACCATCAACCCCAAGAACCCATAAACTGACCACCCAAACTATATCATCCACCAGGAGCACCCTTTTACCCAGTACATTTCACGGAATATCCACCCCACCTGGCATATTCAGAGTTTACTCTAGAAGAAATCCTGCTTTACAACTCTGAGGCTAGGACTTGAGAGACTGAGATCATTGGCAGAGAAGGAGCCTGGATTACTGTATCCCCTTTGTTATTATGAGATAAGTATAACTACCTGCCAGCCTACCAAGTTCCAATGACCCCGCCCCTTACCTCACGGCCCAACCACCCACAGGAATCTGTGGTTGTTAATAATGTTAAGTCACCCCCCTTTAGCCCTGAATAGGACAATCTTCCCGCGCTGCACAAAAATAACTGCTCAGAAGCTGGCCAAGCCCATTAATTCCCTTGAGGATTTAGCCCACACAATTGATGAGAGATTTGTATTGACATATCCTTCCCAAGTGGTAAATACTAGTGCTTTGGACTCTGTCCCCAATTGGGAGGAATCTCTGATCAATTTGAATTATTTTTGGCTTGGGCCCATCCACATTTAACATTAATCAAATCTAAAGAATCAGGTTGCGCTACTGTTGAATCATCAAATCCAAATCCAACTGGATTAGATGCTGCCCTGAAACACTCCATTGATTCCTGCCAATCAGAGTTGAAGTCAGAATTTTTTGGAAACCTTACCAACCCATTGGATTCTCCCTGCAAAAATTATCTTGGAATCAATCAAATATGACCTTTGGGTTAAGTGACTTTAGATTTTAGATGGCTTTCTTTAAAGCAAGACATAGGACTTTTGGTCCCCTGCTTGCTCATTTTTACAAATTAAAGTTGAGTCTTTTACTTAACAATTTTTTATCCTTGGGTCCCCTTTTGGTCCCATCTGATTTTTAAAAGTGTTAGTATTGGTCTCCTATTCCATTACCTCTTTTCTTTGCTCTTGGGCCTCTCAGCGTCTTCTCAGAGCCTCTTATACATTGGCAATGTCAACAACAAAGCTTTTTGCTTTTGCTTTTAAAGATAACCACTTGAACTTAAAAATTAGTGATCCAATCCATATAATTACATATTTGAATTTTGTTTTGTTTCTCTTTTGCTTTTGCTTTGTTCTTGGCTTCATATACACTTTAAAGCTTTTAAGACCTGCTTTCAAAGTGCTTTATCCCGTGGTTGCCTTTGTTGGTTCCTTTCTGTCCTAATTTTCAGGCTCCAACCCAGGGAGGCTCAGGGAACTTGCAGGAGGACGACCTGCAGGCCCAGCAGGAAGGGTCCATCAGGAAGGGCCCACCACAGGATTGAGGCTAACTTTATAATATAAGATAATAATTTTCCCAGGACTGCCCAAGGTCTGCTTGCAGGCACCATAGAATCAATCAGGCCGGTAAGGGTGATATACATCACCCCAAATATCTGGGTAGAAGTGGATTCATTGGCCACAATGGATTCTTGCGGGTGGTTGGGCAGCTGGTCCGCAGTTTCTTGGGGCAGGTGAGCATGGGGTACAGAACTGCAGAAAGTAGACTGTAAATAAAGTAATACTAATAACATGTATGGTATGATCTAGTTGAACCAAAGATTCATGTTACTTTATTGCAAAAATGGCAATGAGTATCTTACTGGCAGTCCAGGGTATAAGTATGCCCATCTGTTATGGGAAAACTTTTACAAATTCCTTTGGCCTGGGGTTTACTTTTTAACAGGGTTTTCTAATTCTTGGTGGCATCCATTGTGGGGGTTATTCCATTGGCTGGTTCAAACGGGGAATACCTGAATTCTCTTGTTGGGTTGTGGGGTTGATCATCACTGGGTGGCCTGCGTTCTTCAGGAAGTTTCTTTAATTCCTTTCCTGTGGTGGTCTGAGTTATTTTGGGGTCTATGGCTAGGCCTGCCTGCTGATTGGTTGACTTAAAAGGAACCTTTAACGTGGGAAGTGTTGATGTGGATGATTTTGACTCATCAAGCTTTAGAGGAATTTCCAAAGTCAAACCCTGCTCTGGTTTGAGCCCAAAAATCTGCAGGCAGCTGGGTGGCTGGTCCTGCGGGCTGGTGGCCCGCAGGGTGTCAGGGGTTGAATCCCATAGTTGTGGTTTTCCAGTAAGCATGGTCAATAGGAGTTTATCACTTATGAAACTATTAAAATTTTCTTACTTGTCCTTGGCCCCTTTTAGTTGTCTTTTGGACAACAACAAAACCTGAAAGAACATTTGCCTCTCTGGTTTCTGCTTTGGACTCCAGTAAAATTTTGGTACCTTTAGCTAAGTTTGTTGTGTTCACCTTGGTACTAGTGTTGCAACTAAGTTTCCAGACTTACCTGCTAACATATCTTACAATAAACAGGGGGCGCTTGATGAGTTGCCCCTTGATGTATCTAAAGACATTAGCCAATCTGATGGTAATATTAAATGGCAGGCACTTCATCCTAATTAGGAGCACTGCCAATTTGACCTGCTGATCCCCGCACAAGTTATTCCTTGGCTATGAACCTTACATGGATCTTTCACTATGCCATCCCCTTGTGGCCTTGTGGCTTTCCCCATATGGTATATTAATCACAATATTCTACAATAAACAATACTTTTATTATATTCTTTCTTGTCCTTTCTATTGGGTTGTAGTCTTCCCCAATTCAAATACTGAAAACTCATTGGTTCAGTTGTAACAGTGGTAGCAGAGGTAGGTTCACAACCTACCTAAAACAAAAATTCCCCCTAAGGAAGGACAAAGTATGGACTGTATGGCTACTCCCCATCAAGAGACCTCCCTGCCAATCTCCAAGGGAGACATCCCCAATGGGTATGTTATTTACCAAGTTCATCTAGTCCTCACAAGTGTGTATAACTGAATCTGCCTTGGGCAGTGTGACGCCAGTGTCACCCCTCCCCAGTCAGACCTCTCACAACACATGCTTAATCTCCATCTGGAATCCTTTGTGGGTGGGGTTAAAGGGGCCAACATTTTCAGTTGGCTCCAATCCACCAAAACCCACATTTGTATCTTCCAGGTTCCCAAACCCATGTGGGTTGCCACTGTGTCTTGGCGTCTTACAGGGCTTGCCGCTCTGTGGTTCACCAACTGGGCCAGCCAGGAAATTGAAGTCACCTGGGCAGCATTCCAAGACGCCACAAGATCCTGCTACATCAAAACCTTCTTGCCTATTGTGGTGGGAACTCCCCTTCTGACAATTAAACAAACTGTATCCGTTCCTGAGTACCTTGCTGCCTGGCAACAAGCTCTGGCTGCTGCCCCCAAAGCCGTAAATGACGGAAATGCAATGTTGCTCACTCTCATTAACAATGGGCTCAGACCCCATATTTGTAATTGGGTCCCTGTAGGTTGTTGCACCTCCATTGAAAACTGCTACAAGGCCATTGTGAAGGCCAACAATCAGGGTTCAATGGGCTTCCACTGTACCAGTGACGCTTCATCCCAACCTTGTACAACACCTGGCAGTGGCCACAATCAAGTGGGCTGCCGCCAACCTCAACAGCAGGAAGGTGCAGCTAACGCCCCGCAAGGGGGAGCTCCAGCTAGCGCTAATTGAGGACTAGGGAAAAGCCTGGGGGTTGTAACAACAAGAGGCCCTACAACCCCAACTGACCCTTCCTCTCAATCCCTGCTTGCAAAGAACCCCTGCAACTACAACGTCCACAAAGTTGAAACTCTTGACGTCTTCCAGGTTCACAGTGACAACCCTGTGCTTCAAGCAAGCCATTTTTTAAATAAAGTAACCCTCTTAGCCTATCCCTTTTGTTTACAAGGGAACACCCACAAACTATTGGTCAATACCGGGGCCAACCACACTATGATAGACCAGGTGTTTGCTGACTCCCAACAGCTGGACCAAGTGCCTAGCAGGTTCAAGGCAGTACAAGTAGCTGATTTCCGCAGAGTTGCCATAACCCATGAGACAGTACCCTTCTCTATAAGAATGGGGAACATCCAGGTCAAGCTCTCTGGGCCAATTATGGCAGGGCTCAGCCACAACATAATTGCAGGCCTTGACTGGCTCCAACACAACCATCCCTACATTGATTGGGATACATCTGTTATCACTCTCAATATAAATGGAGTGGGCTTTCAGATTTACCCCATTAAAATGAGCAATTTGCTCCACAATACTGTGTTTTTTAGGATAACAGAGACAGGCTTGTACAACTTCAAGGGGGAAACTAGACTTCAACCAGTGTTCAGTTGAAGTTATCCAAGCTAAACCACTTGCAGCTCCTCCCTTGGTCACTTCACCCCCTCCAGCACTTGCCACTCTCCTTGAGGAATACAAGGACGTCTTTAGCAAAACGCTAGACCAATTACCTCCTCCTCAAGAGATTCAGCATGTTGTGCAACTCCAAGGACTGTTACCTAAAGAACAACCCTTATATTTTCTTACACTAAAAGAAGATGAGATCCTCCACCAGCACCTTGTTGACGCGCTTCAAGGGCTTCATTTGCCCCTCACTCTCTCCATACAGGGCAGCGGTCTTTTTTGTAGCCAAGAAGGACAGGTCCCTCTGCCTGGTCACAGATTACCGTGCCTTAAATGAGGTGACTGTTAATAACAGGTACCCCATACTGCTGATTGACAACCTGTTTGATACACTCACAGGTGTGAAGGTCTTTAGCAAGATTGATCTCACTGCGGGGTACAACCAAGTCCGCATTGCACCAGGGGATGAGGCAAAAACTGTCTTCTGTACACGCTACAGGTTGTTTGAGTGTCAGTTCATGAACTTCATAATGACCAACGCTCCTTCCACCTTTTCCATGTTGATTAACAAAGCATTTGAGGAACTGATTGGGAAATGTGTGGTTGTGTACCTTGATAACATTATTTTTTTAGTCAAGATCAAACCACGCACTTCCAACACCTCTGTGCTGTCCTTGACACCCTTCAGAAAAATCAGCTATAAGCTAAACCCTCCAAATATGAGTTCCTCAAGTTGGAGTTGTTATTCCTTGGGAAAACCATCTCTGCCCAAGGGATAAAGCCCAACCCTGCCAAAATCAAGTCAATCACCAGCATGCCGCCCCCACCAATATGGGTCAGGTGTGTACCTTCTTAGGCATGATTGCCTACGTGCGCAAGTTCATTCCCAACTGCAGGGAACTAATTGCACCTCTCACTGAGCTCCTCAACACCAAACAGTGCTTTTATTGGCCCCCCGCCAGAGATTAGGCCTTTGATACGTTGAAGCAAAGGCTTACAACAGCACTAGTACTGCAGTTCCCCAATCAAAACTGCTGTAGGGTCTTGCCCATAATGGCGCAAGGTTATAAACTAGGGCGTACAAGGCATTAGGATTCAAATTTAAAAGATATAGAAACGTAGGAACTGTCTGTAAGATAATCTTACAGAACCCTGCTAAAAACCTATATTGTGTTACAAAAGGAGTGATTGAGTGTAAAAACCCTAAGCAAATAAGATAAAACAAAGTATTTAATAGTGAACAATTTGTAACTAAGGGAATGTCAATATTAGGATATTCTCCATCTGCAAATTGGTACATATAACTATTGAACGCTTCTTTAAGGGAAAACAATGGATACAACAAGCCTAAGGCTTGTTGTCTTATGAGTTCCATCTGTTTAAAAGAAAGGAAAATCTAAACTTTGAAATGAAACTAATAAAAATGTATAAATTTTTAAAAATTAGAATCTCAAGTTAAATTTGGAAAAGATTGAAGGGGAAGAAATCACTTAGAATTTCAGCTTAAAGCCTACTCTTCAAAAGCTCCTTAATTTATAGTATAAAAAGCCTTTTTGGTTGGATGTGATAGTCAAGGAGCAGCAGCCAAGAACAGGAGCAAGCTGGAGAAAGTTGGGAAACTAGAACCAGAAAAGGGGAAACAGAAGCCAGTACTATATGCTGATCAGTACATTGAAGCTGGGGAGAGTGTAAATTCACTGCCACCTCTGGCTTTGGATTTCTCAATTTTCCCTTGTTGTACCAATAAAGGTTCTAAAACGCCCGCCAAACCCCTTAATTCTTTAAATGATTTAGCTCACACAGTAGATGAGAGGTTTGTGCTGGCCTACCCTGCAGAACCTCTGCCTTTGGTTGCTCCCTCCTGGGAAGAAACACTGGTTTATTTGGACTACTTATTAGCTTGGTATTGCCCACTTCTAAAAACCATTAGAGCTGGTCAATCAGAGGTTGCCACATTGGCACTGAGCAACACAAGTGAATTCCAAATGACCTGTGCCTCTTCCAGACAATCAGATCTGACCGCAGAAATTGGAATGAAACCCTCCAGTCCCCCTGCCCCTGCCTAGCAAAGTTTTGCCTCCAGCCAATTAGATTTGGTTCCATTGTCATGTGACCCAACTTATTTGCAGCACATCCCTTTTATGCAAGCAAGGGGACTTTTAGTCCCCTGCTTGTCTATTTTCCAATAATATTAAAGTTTGGAGCCATTCTGCACTTTATTTTAATATTTGTGTTATTTTGGAACCCAGTTTGAGTTCCTATAGCCTAAAGATTTTAGTGTTAGTTTCTGCTTCAAGCTTACCTTCTGTCAGCTGGTTTCAAACCTGGCTTCTCTTCTGGTTCATTATACTAGTATTGGTTCATCCAGTAGTTGCCTTTCCTGTTTTTGCTTTTGAAACCAAGTTTGAAAACTTAAACTTTCAATTGATTTTTCTTATAATACCTATTGTTATTTTGAATTTTCTATTGAAATCATTGATTTCAAACCCGCTCTTGCTTCCTGTTGTTATTAAAGGTATCTGAAGCTATAGTGAAGCTGCCCAGACCCACCCAGTTGCTCCTCCTCACATCCTGTTCTAAGACTACCCTACCAGGATATTTTTCCTCTGTTTTTTGTCCAGAAAACCCTACACACCTGCCCCAAATTTTGTGAAGAATATTCCTATGATACTCCCAGTGCTTAAATTTGTGGTTTTTTCCCTGGCTCTGTTCTTGTTACTTCTGTGGTCCACCTCCCTTGATCTGTGGGGGAAATCTCTTTGTTGGCCTGTCTGGTAGGTAGAGACCCTGCCAGTCTCTGGGACCTCCCCAGCAATCTTCTCTTTTCTGAAGAGGCTGTGGTCAAGAGCTTGATGTGTGATGATTTGGACTTGGACACTGTGGACCTTACTTCACCTGTTTCTGA
Source organism: Entomophthora muscae (assembly GCA_014839935.2). Classification (NCBI taxonomy): domain Eukaryota; kingdom Fungi; phylum Entomophthoromycota; class Entomophthoromycetes; order Entomophthorales; family Entomophthoraceae; genus Entomophthora; species Entomophthora muscae. The sequence goes on from QTSX02007246.1 coordinate 74,844, forward strand.
AGAAGCAGCGCCTTCCATGCCTCCCCTCCCCAACGTGGTCCAGAGGCATGCAGTACCCCCGGGCCCTCCAAGGTGTCCTCTCCTGCTCCTACCTGCACTCCTTGGTTGCTCACCGGCCTGATACTGATGGGTTTGAACGCCTACTTCCCTCAGTTGTCCCTGGTGTCCTCCCTGTGGTCCCCCCTCCAAGCAACCATCCCAGTTCTGCACTGGATGGCATCCTGGTGGTTTGTTACACCGGGATGGGAGCCAAACTTAGTTAATTAGCCACCCTCTCTTACATAATAGACAAGCCCATTTCTTCTGTCTTTGAAGCCTTTTGCTACTGGGTGTGGAGCTTACTTCTTGCCCTCATCTTAGCCAGCTTGGGATCTCTCCTTGCTGGATTCCTCTTAGTGTGGGCCGTGTGGTCACTTCTGTCCTCCTTCAAGTTGTGTCTCACCGAGAAGTCTGCCTCTCCCTCCACAGCTTCCTCAGCCGCATCTCAGTAAATATTACCCTGGTGTCACCCTGTATCGCCCCTCTGTGGCCGTTTTTGAGAAGGTTCTTGAGGCTCTTGGGGAGCTGCAGCTCTGCCTCTCCGCGGACTCAGCCTCCGCAGACACCCCCATCTCTGACGCGCAAAGATCAATGGCCATCTCAATTACACTTGATGGAGACGCCTGCCTCTGGGTGTGTACCCTCCTCCGTCAAAGCCAGGAACTTGGGGACACCTCCTCCCTCCTCACACTGGTCTCCTCAGCAGTAGCTGCCCCAGGTTACAAGGCCTCAGTAATATTTGAGACCCTTTGCTTAAGGGGCTTGTCCCTGACCTTGCTGCCCACATTGAGTGTTTTGCAGTGAAGGCTGCCTCCCTGGACCTCCCTACTGCAATGGCAGTGACCTTGTTCCGCAATTCCTTGGATGCTGCTTCAGCTGACAAGAGTGCATGGGACCCAGCCCCCACCTCCCTTGAGAAGGCATTTGTTTTGGCTTGTAAGCTTGGTGCTAAGCCAGCTTATCAGCCCAAGTCTGGTGTACTGGCCCACCTCCCGGTTTCTAAGCCTGCCCAGGCCAAGCCCCCCGCGGCTAAGCCTCCCAAGACGCCTGCCATCAATGTGATGTGCCGCCTTTTCCAGGTCCCTAACTGGCCCACTTCCACAGGTTCCCTCCCTGTCTTTGAGGCTTCAGCTGCCATTCCCAAGGTTTCTTCCAGCAACCCTGCCGCCTCCATTCTGACCCTGCAGAATAAAGAAGATCTTTCCTATTTCCTTTTTACTGCAACCTTTTATACCAAATGACGCCAGGCTAAGGCTACAGTTTTGGTAGATACAGGTGCTGCAGGCAACTTTATGGACCTGGCGCTGGCTCAGTCCTTGGGTCTGTCCCTGCTCCCTCCTCAGAGCCTGATTGCTGCTAGCCATGTACTGGTTCTCAGTTACCCCCTCACTAACCCACTTAGTTACTGTACAGGCTCCCACGTGGTTGTGAGTAAATTCTCCACTGTGGAGGACCTCCTGTATCCTGTAATTGTGGGCGTGGGGTGGTGGCAGCGCCACTTGGTTCAGATTGACTGCCTCACCAACAAGCTTCACTTCTTGCTGGACGGGTGCCCTGGGTCATTCCCAAGCCTTCCCTTGGGGTGGGAACCGCCTGAGTCATGCCTCCCTCTTGTGGCAACTCCAGTCTCCCCTCCCAAGCCCTTTGCCCTGCCGGACATCCTGGCTCCTTTCAAGGACGCCTTTGATGCTACCCTTTCCTGCACTCTCCCTCCGCACTCTTGCCACAACTTGACCTTTAAGACAACGGTTGACGTTGTGAAGATTGACGCCCCAATGTACCCTCTCAGCAAACTGGAGGACAAAGCTTTGGGTGCGTGGTTAGATGATATGCTGGCTAACAGATGGATAGTCAAGAAAGCTTCCTCAGTGAGCTCCCCGGTGGTTTTTGCTAAGAAATTGGATGGTTCACTTTGGCCGTGCGTTGATTACACTCTCCTCAACAATGTTACTGTTCCAGACTGCTATCCCCTCTCCTTGGAAGTCTCCATTGCTCAGTCCATTGCCAAGTCTTGTGTCTTTTTGAAGCTTGATCTTGTTAATGCTTTTAACCAGGTTTGGGTGGCAGAGGGGGGACAAGTGGCTCACAGCCATCAAAACTTGGCGTGGCTGCTTCCAATTCAAGGTCATGCCTTTTGGCTTAAAGAACGCTCCCGCAATCTTCCAGCAAGTCATCAAGGATGCTCTGGGAGACCTCTGCTTTTCCTGCGCTGTGGCGTACATTGATGACATCTTAATCCACTCTCCCACTCCTGAGCAGCACTCTAAGGACCTGGTGGCTGTGGTGGCGGCCATCCACAAGGCGTGGTTGTTCATCAAGCCCAGTAAGTGTGAGTTCTTCAAGTCCAAGGTCACCTTTCTGGGCAACTTGGTCCTGAAGGACGGCCACGCGGTCTCTCCTGACAAGGCCAAGGCTCTTTGGGAGTGGGCTACTCCTAGGAACTAGAAGGAGCTGTGTTGCTTTCTGGATACAGTGATCTTCCTCATGAAGTTCTCCCTGGCCATCTCTGAGCTGGCTGCCCCCCTGCACCCCTTGGCTGGCAAGAACGCCTCCTTTGTGTGGACCCCAGCATGCCAGGACACCTTTGAGGCCATTAAACGGGTTTTGTCTTTACCCCAGTGTTACGCCATGCCAACACAAGTAAGCAGTTCATTGTGGCTTGCAATGCCTCCAACGTGGCTGCTGGGGCAGTCCTCCTTCAAGAACACAAGGGTCAGGAGCTCCTGGTTGCTTACTTCTCCAATAAGTTTGTCCCCAACAAGTGCTCCTGGGCGGTGTTTGACAAGGAGCTGCAGGCTGTGGTAGATGCCATTACTCATTGGCGCCATCATTTGCAGGGCGCTCAACACAAGTTTGTGGTTTGCACAGATCACAAAGCCCTCTGTTATTTCTGCAAGCCTCATAAGCTACTCCCTTGCCAGACACGTGTCATGCAGACGCTCTTAGGTTACAAATTCAAATACAAGTTTGTGAAAGGGGAACTTAACATCCTCTCTGACCTGCTAAGTTGCAACCCGGCAATGTATCCAGTGAGGGGTGATGAGGATCCTCAAGTTACTGTCATCCCAGAGTCTTTGGTCCTCCTGCGCCCGGGTCACCTCCTCCCCACACCCCAGCCACGGTGCCAGCTTTTACCCCCCAGCTTCTGGCCATTGCCCCTGCCCCCTCTTCTGAGTTAGACCCCCCACTGGCTCTCCCTGGAACGCTCTGGTATGACATCCTGACAGCCCAGCACTCTTTGCTGGATGGCCAGGCCATCTGCGCTAAGCTGTCCCCAGACTCTGCATCCAATGGTCCCTATACTCTCAGGGATAGGATAATTTACCAAAATGATAAGGTGTGGGTTCCAAAGGAATTGCAGCCACGTATCATGACTGAACATCATGATCCCCCTCTGTTTGGTCATCCTGGTACCAAGAAGCTGCTTGAGCTCATCAGGTGTACCTATAGCTGGGTTGGTATAACTAAGGCAGTAGGCCCCTGAATCAAGAAGTGCGTCATTTGTGCCCGCTCCAAACCAGATTGTTCAGGGAACAATGGCCTTCTCCACCCCCTACAGCAGGCTCAAGGTCCATGGTCATCCATCTTGGTGGACTTTGTGGTGGCTCTTCCCTTGTTGGGAGGCTTTGATTCCATCATGGTGGTAGTGGATTGTTTCACCAAATATTCAGTTTTCATCCCATGTCTGATCACCTTGGATTCAGTAGGGATGGCAAAACTTTTTGTAAAACACATCTTTCCAACTTTGGTCTACCACAGGAAATCATCAGCAACTGAGGTCCCCAGTTCACGTCCATGTTCTGGGAGTCCCTGCTGGGGATCCTAAACATCAAGCCATGCAGGTCCCCCTCCTTCCATCCTCAGTCAGATGGGCAAACAGAAAGAGCCAACCAAACCATGGAGCAGCACCTGCGTTGCTACGCAAATGCCTCAATGGACTCCTGGTCAGATGATCTCCCATTAGCCCAGTTTGCCTACAACAATACTGTGCACGCTTTGACAGGGGTATCCCCATTCCAGGCTACCCTGGGGTTCTCCCCAGCCTTTGTGATAGGTCCTGTCCTCCAGTCAAGCGTACCGGCGGCTGTAGACATGGTGGTTCACCTCAAAGCCATTTATCTTGAAGTTCAAAGCACCCTGACTAAGTCCATTGAGGCATACAAGAAAGCAGCAGACAAGAATAGACGGCCTGCTCCCCATTACCCAGTGGGCTTGCTTGTGATGTTGGATGCCACCAATATCCAAATGAAGGTCCCCTCAAGGAAGTTTGCTCCCAAGAGGCTGGGCCCCTTCAAGGTTCTAGAAGACAAGGGCAACAGCGCGTTTGTGTTGGACCTCCCCCCTCCTATCAGATCCACAGTACCTTCAACGCTTGCCGTCTGTCCCCGTTTAAGGGAAACCTCCCCAGCACCCTGGACCCCACCTTGGTGAAATGATCCCCCAAGTATGAGGTAGAAGCCATATTAGCCTCCTGTAGGATTTGCAAGTCCCTCCAGTATTGTGTATCTTGAAAAGGATATCCCTCTTACAACAAAAGCTGGGTAAGCTCCTCTTATTGTGGAAATTGCTGGGACCTGGTACAGGAATTCCATAAGAACAGCCCCATGGCACTTGGCCCCCCTAAGTCCCTTCTGCTGCTCAAGATTCCAAAGGCGCACAAGAACTTCTCAGTGGCTACGCTTCCCCAGGGAGGAATCCGGCCCCAGGAAAAAGGAAAGGATAATGTAAATTCACTGCCACCTCTGGCTTTGGATTGCTCAATTTTCCCTTGTTGTACCAATAAAGGTTCTAAAACGCCCGCCAAACCCCTTAATTCTTTAAATGATTTAGCTCACACAGTAGATGAGAGGTTTGTGCTGGCCTATCCTGTGGAATCTCTGCCTTTGGTTGCTCCCTCCTGGGAAGAAACACTGGTTTATTTGGACTACTTATTAGCTTGGTATTGTCCACTTCTGAAAACCATTAGAGCTGGCCAATCAGAGGCCACCACATTGGCACTGAGCAACACAAGTGAATTCCAAATGACCAGTGCCTCTTCCAGCTAATCAGATCTGACCATGGAAATTGGAATGAAACCCTCCAGTCCCCCTGCCCCTGCCTAGCAAAGTTTTGCCTCCAGCCAATTAGATTTGGTTCCATTGTCATGTGACCCAACTTATTTGCAGCACATCCCTTTTATGCAAGCAAGGGGACTTTTAGTCCCCTGCTTGTCTATTTTCCAATAATATTAAAGTTTGGAGCCATTCTGCACTTTATTTTAATATTTGTGTTATTTTGGAACCCAGTTTGAGTTCCTATAGCCTAAAGATTTTAGTGTTAGCTTCTGCTTCAAGCTTACCTTCTGTCAGCTGGTTTCAAACCCGGCTTCTCTTCTGGTTCATTATACTAGTATTGGTTCATCCAGTAGTTGCCTTTCCTGTTTTTGCTTTTGAAACCAAGTTTGAAAACTTAAACTTTCAATTGATTTTTCTTATAATACCTATTGTTATTTTGAATTTTCTATTGAAATCATTGATTTCAAACCCGCTCTTGCTTCCTGTTGTTATTAAAGGTATCTGAAGCTATAGTGAAGCTGCCCAGACCCACCCAGTTGCTCCTCCTCACATCCTGTTCTAAGACTACCCTACCAGGATATTTTTCCTCTGTTTTTTGTCCAGAAAACCCTACACACCTGCCCCAAATTTTGTGAAGAATATTCCTATGATACTCCCAGTGCTTAAATTTGTGGTTTTTTCCCTGGCTCTGTTCTTGTTACTTCTGTGGTCCACCTCCCTTGATCTGTGGGGGAAATCTCTTTGTTGGCCTGTCTGGTAGGTAGAGACCCTGCCAGTCTCTGGGACCTCCCCAGCAATCTTCTCTTTTCTGAAGAGGCTGTGGTCAAGAGCTTGATGTGTGATGATTTGGACTTGGACACTGTGGACCTTACTTCACCTGTTTCTGAAGGAGCAGCGCCTTCCATGCCTCCCCTCCCCAACATGGTCCAGAGGCATGCAGTACCCCCGGGCCCTCCAAGGTGTCCTCTCCTGCTCCTACCCGCACTCCTTGGTTGCTCACCGGCCTGATACTGATGGGTTTGAACGCCTACTTCCCTCAGTTGTCCCTGGTGTCCTCCCTGTGGTCCCCCCTCCAAGCAGCCATCTCAGTTCTGCACTGGATGGCATCCTGGTGGTTTGTTACACCGGGATGGGAGCCAAAGTTAGTTAGTTTAGCCCCCCTCTCTCACAGAGAGATTGGCAAAGACGTAAGCAGGAGTTCAAAAGGTAAAGATAAATGAAAATTATTCTAACTTAAAGTAGAAATATATGTGGATAATGAATTGGCAGTCAGAGAGACAACAAAAACAACAATTCAAATGCAAATCACAAAAAAACAAAGGTAAGAGTACTTTAAAATACTAAATTATTAACAATTTAACCTAAATATTGGATATTAATAAATAACCCAAAAGATAAGTAAAAAGTGAAGAATAACTTAATTATCTCAAGAAGCCTGCCCTTTGGGGAAGGGCATGACATTATCCCTCCAGATCCAAGCTCAGGATGTGCTTGGATATAAGAGTTGATGGCCTTGGGACAGTTCTCAAGATTTGACAATGGCTCCCAAGAACTCTCCTCAACAGAATATCCCTTCCAAAGAACCAAGTATTGGAGTTTACCATAGTGGTAACAATGGTTGATAATACAATCAACCTCATATTAAGGGGTCCCTTGGACCATGTGAGGGGGAGGTGCTTCGTTGTTCTGATGAGAAGGAGGAGGAGAGGTCTGGAGTTTGAGGAGAGGCACATGGAAGACGTCATGAATATGATACCCTAAAGGAAGCCGGATACAATATGCAACCTTCCCAACCCTTTCTGTTATAGGAAAAGGCCCTATGAACAGTAGACCAAGTTTCTGGGAAGGCCACCTGATAGTAAGATTTTTTGTATTTAGATATACAAGATTGTTGACCTGAATGCCCTTTCCCATCTGACAATGACAGTCAGCCTGGACCTTGTAAACCTCAATAGCCTTTGAGAGATTCTCCTTTAAGGAATTCTGGATGAGTTGTAGCTGGACAAGATTTTCTATGGCTAACAGGGAACAAACCAAGGAGGTGACAGAAGGAACAAAGGCAGGAGTGTAGCCTAAATTTGCCATGAACGGAGTCATCTTGGTAGAAGAATGGGGAGTAGCATTGTAGGAATACTGGGCCAAAGGTAAATGAGAAGCCCAATTGTCTTGTTGTTAGAAAAACAGCAAAGGAAACATTCTAGTGTCTGATTGGTATGTTCGGTTTGCCCATCAGACTGGGGATGATAAGAGGTGCTAAGGGAAAGGTGAACACCTAGCTGATTCATAAACTCTTTCCAAAACAGGGAAAGGAATTGTGGTCCACAGTCAGAGACAATGTCTCTTGGAGTACCGTGGTGGATGAAGACGTTCTTGACAAAGAGGGAAGCAGTCTGCTTTGCGGTGATGTTAGAATTGCAGGGAGCAAAAATAGCCTGCTTTGAGAATCTATCTACAATGACCAGTATGGCGTCAAAACCTTTGGACTGAGGAAGCTGGACAATATAATCCAAAGAGACAGACTTCCAAGGACCTTCAGGGACTGGAGGGGGCATAGAAGACCCACAGGTTTCTGGGTAGAATTTTGCTTCTCTGGCAAACTAGGCAACTGCTACGTATGATTTGACAAAGGTGGACATCTTTGGCCACCAGAAGTGATTGCGGAGTTTAGAAAGCGTTTTCTTGTATCCAGAGTGGCCTGCAGCAAGGGAGTCATGGAACGTGATAGTTAAAACCTGTTGAAGATCTGGAGAAGGAACTACCAAAAGGTTGTTGAAGTATAACACACCATCCATCAGAGAGAATGAAGGGTTTGTGACTGTCTTATTGTTTGTAAGAGCATCAATGATATGAGATGAGGTCTTATTGGAAAGCTGAGGTTTGTGGATTTGCTTCAGTATATTGGGGGTTGTAGTACTGATAACATTAAGTTTCAGAAAGCTCTTGGGTGGAAAATCATCTTGGTGTTAATGAGTTTGTAGTCTTTGTCAACATCAGATAATGAAGGATGACAACTAAGAGCGTCAGGTAGGGTATTAAGTACACCCTTTTTGTACACAAGCTTGAAGCAGAAATTTGACAGCTCCAGTACCCATCTAGCGTGTCTTTGGGAAATGCGGCGTGACTTGGTGAAGTAAAGCAAGTTTTTATGGTTGGTGTAAATGAGAAAAGGCTCTTCAAGTCCCTCAAGGTAGCAACGCCAATGCTTGAGTGTTTTGATGATGGCAAGAAGTTCCTTGTTGTGTACGGGGTAGTTTTGTTCAGCTAGAAGGTGTTTTTGAGAGAAGTGTGCAACAGGGTGTTAAATCCCATCCCCCCAAGCTGAAGGAGAACACCACAAACGGCATAGTTGCTGGCATCAGTCTCAACCAAGAAGGGTTTAGAAGGATCAGGCATCAGAAGGACAGGTGTGGAGACAAAGACGGCTTTTGTAGCATCAAACGCAAGCTGGGCCTCAGGTGTCCAGACAAAAGGAACGGAAGGAGAAGTGAGGGTAGTGAGTGGCAAAACTAGAGAAGAAAAATTTTCCACAAACTTACAGCAATAGTTTGCCAATCCAAGGAAGCTAAAAAGTTGTGAGCGGGTCTTGGGAACAGGCCAGCTTTGAATAGCATGCATCTTGCTAGGGGAGATAGAAAAACCGTTTTGAGTGACAACATAGCCAAGGAAATCAACCTCAGTGCAAAAAAATGAGCACTTAGAAGATTTTGCAAACAGGTTGTAGTCTCAAAGTCTCTAGAGTACTTGGCAGACGTGGGTGACATGGTAGTCAATGGAAGAGGAGTATACAAGGATATCATCAAGGTAGACAACAACAAACTTGTTAAGGAAGGGCAGAAGTGCCTCATTCATTAAGGCCTGGAAATTTGACGGGGCGTTACATAATCCAAAAGGCATTATGTTGTACTCATATAACCCAAACGGGGTACAGAAAGCGGTCTTCCATTTGTGGCTAGGAGAGATTCTGATCTGATTGAAGGCACTTTGGAGATCAATCTTGGTGTATATGGAACTACCAGCAAGGCAATCTGTCAGAGCCTCAGCAGAAGGAATGGGGCATCTATCCTTGATTGTGATCTCATTGAGAGCTTTATAGTCTACACAAGGTTGCTTGCAGCCATTGGATTTACTGACAAAGAAGATGGGGGAAGAACACAGGAAAGTCAATTGAGAGATGAAACCCTTGGAGAGTTCATTGTTGATGTAGTTCTTTAGTAGAGTGTTATTGGAGTCAGAGAGAGGAATAAGTCTTCTCCAGGGAGGAGTGGTTCCTGGCTTAAGGTTAATCTGGATATTGTAGGGCCTATGAGGAGGTAGAAGGTTACATTCCTCCTCACTAAAACAATCCTTGAAGTCAGAATAACAATAAGGTAATCCATCTTTGTCCTTGGAGGAAAGGGTATCTGGGATGGTACTAGAGATAGCAGTCAGGTTTGGTTTGGGAGGGGTTGAGCCAAGGGTACCAGGTACTAGGGATAACAATTTGACAACATCATTGCATGTAAATGATATCTTGTTGTTTGGGTGATCAAAGTTAAGTAAAGGCTCTCTTAGCCAAGGGAATCCAAGGATGAACAGAAAGGATAAGTTGGGGGAAGAGTTACACGTGACGCAGAATGGAGAAGCCTCCAAGTCAATGGTGACAGGTTGGGGGATAGATGTGGCGCCAATGAGAGTACTGTTTCCCACCTTAACATCAAGAGATCCAAAGGCAGGGAGTCCAAGTAGTTTGGCAAGCTTCTCCTCAATGAAGTTGGCATCAGCGCCAGTGTCAAGAAGAGCAAGCACCTTGATCTTTCCCAAGGGTCCATGAATGGTCACTAGGACAGTAGGTGACTTGGAAGTGTTGTTGAGGGACAGTAAAGCAAGGGAGGAGGTCTTGTTGGCAAAGGGGGGACGTTTGGAGAGAGGACAGGCTGGTAGAAGATGATCCTTTGATCCACAGTAAGAGCAGAGGTTGTTGTTCCTTCTTCTAAGGACTTCCTCAGCAGTAAGGCAAAAACCTCCCCCAGACTTTGGCTTGGTGCCAGGTGGAGGGGTTGGAGAGAGTGAGGCCTTGTCTGGGATAAAAGGCTGGGCTGTAGGAGATAGGTTAGAAGGAGAGAGTGTTTTCAAAGAAAGATATTTCCAATTCCACTTAACCACTTCTCTGATAAGAGGTTCTAGTTCTTCAGGGAGGTTGTGGTGGACCAAAAATTCCTGGAGCAATCTGTTGAGGCCTATCTTGTAGAAGCTGCAAGCCTCAGCGTCAGAGGCTTGTAGTCTTGACTGAAGGGAGCAAAACTTCCGGTTGTATTTGACAAGTGGAAGAGAACCTTGTATGAGACCTGCAAACCAAGACGTGGAGGGAGTGGATGACTCCTTGTCTTCTCCAGAGAAAGATAGGAGTGAACTGACAAAGAGGTCATAATTCTGAAAGGATGCCCAGGTTGTGTATCAAATGAGAGCTAAGTCAATCTCTGTAGTGACCAGTGAGCTTCTTGGCAAGGTAGAGACCCTTCTGGGAGTTGGTGGAGAACTCAGACCCATAAGCAGTAAAGTGGGCCTGTGCGTAAGCTAGAGTGTTAAAAATACTAGGGGTGGTGAACTATGGGCTAAGGTATTGAGAACTACTGTTTGGTTGGTGTAAGTAGTAGGGGTATGATCCTCCTTATTACAAAAAACCTTATCATATAACCAACCAAGTAAGAAAACTACTAAAGATAACAAAGTTATAATAATAATAGAGAGAAACAAGGCTAAAAAAATAATAGAAGAGATGGAAAAAGTGTTGCCTGGGTCAATCCCATGGGAATCCAAAATAATGTAAGGTCTTGCCCATAATGGCGCAAGGTTATAAACTAGGGCGTACAAGGCATTAGGATTCAAATTTAAAAGATATAGAAACGTAGGAACTGTCTGTAAGATAATCTTACAGAACCCTGCTAAAAACCTATATTGTGTTACAAAAAGAGTGATTGAGTGTAAAAACCCTAAGCAAATAAGATAAAACAAAGTATTTAATAGTGAACAATTTGTAACTAAGGGAATGTCAATATTAGGATATTCTCCATCCGCAAATTGGTACATATAACTATTGAACGCTTCTTTAAGGGAAAACAATGGATACAACAAGCCTAAGGCTTGTTGTCTTATGAGTTCCATCTGTTTAAAAGAAATGAAAAACTAAACTTTGAAATGAAACTAATAAAAATGTAAAAAAATTTAAAAATTAAGATCTCAAGTTAAATTTGGAAAAGATTGAAGGGGAAGAAATCACTTAGAATTTTGGCTTAAAGCCTACTCTTCAAAAGCTCCTTTATTTATAGTATAAAAAGCCTTTTTGGTTGGATGTGATAGTCAAGGAGCAGCAGCCAAGAGCAGGAGCAAGCTGGAGAAAGTTGGGAAACCAGAACCAGAAAAGGGGAAACAGAAGCCAGTACTATACGCTGATCAGTACGTTGAAGCTGGGGAGAAATTGGCAAAGACGTAAGCAGGAGTTCAAAAGGTAAAGATAGATGAAATTATTCTAACTTAAAGTAGAAATATATGTGGATAATGAATTGGCAGTCAGAGAGACAACAAAAACAACAATTTGAACGTGAATCACAAAAAACAAAGGTAAGAGTACTTTAAAATACTAAATTATTAACAATTTAACCTAAATATTGGGTATTAATAAATAACCTGAAAGATAAGTAAAAAGTAAATAATAACTTAATTATCTCAAGAAGCCTGCCCTTTGGGGCAGGGCATGACAACCGCCAGTACAAACTTGAGACTGACGCCTCAGACAGGGCCATAGGGGGCGTGCAAAGGGTAGAAACTGACAATGGCATCTTCCTCCCCATGGCGTATGAGTCCAGGAAGCTCACCAACTTGGAACAATGTTACCCCATTCATGATAAAGAATTAGTGGCAATTGTGCACTGTGCCAAGAAGTGGTGCTGTTACCTGGAAGGAGCTACCTTCCCACCCTGTGTTCTGACAGACCACAAGTCACTTCAGTACTTCAACATGCAGTCCCACTTGACATGCCGCCAAGCAGGATGGGTGGAGCGCCTATCCCCTTACCAGTTACGTATTGAGTACAAGCCTGGGAAGGAACTTGTCACAGCCGACACCCTTTCACAACTCTACGTAGTGTCCATCACTGGGGACGACAGTTTAGATCCAGATTGGCCCATGCTCTATCTCTGCCCTGATGCAACTTTTTACAAAGGCCTCAACTTGGTAAGCATCTCCAAGCTGAAGGATAACAAAAGTCAGTTCACCACCAATGCTGGCAACGTCTGCTGCCGGGCAGAGACAGGCAAGAAGACACCTTACATTCCCACCACGCAGCAAGATGACACAATATTTCATTACCACCAAACCCTGGGTCACATCAGAGGGCGTAATCTCTTTGAGATAATGAAATAAAAGATTTGGTGGCTGCTTATGCGCTAAGACATCTTGGATCTCCTTGAGACGTGCCTGCTGTACAAAAAGAACACGTCCAAACCGGCACCCCCCAAGTCTGTCCTGCCCATTAAGGTCATGGAACCCTTCAAACAATGGTCCCTTGACATTATGGGTCCCCTCCCCAAAGACAGACTAGGAAAGAAGTACATCATCACTGCTATCAACTATTTCACTTGCTGGCCAGTAGCCTGGGCTACAACTAACCCCACTGCCACCATCATCATCCTCTTCATTGGCAAGGAAATTGTGGCCTGCTTTGGACAACCCAAGCGCCTCATCACAGATGAGGGCCCTGAGCTTGTTGGGCATGTTGTGAAGGCCTACTGTGCCAAGAATGCACTCCAACACGTAGTAACAAACCCCTACCATCCACAAGCCAACAGACGCATAGAGTAGTTAAATGGCTCCCTGGTTCAACTGATTGCCAAACTTTCCCTGGAACACCCCAACACTGCGTGGAATGAACACTTACCCACCACTCTACTTATTTTACAAGCAAGGATCAACCAAGGTACGGGGTTCAGCCCCAGTACCTTGGCCTTTGGAACGCCAGACAGTCTGACAGGGTCAAACAGGGGAAGCTGTGGTTTATAGTTCCCAAAAAGCCCCCCTGTTGACAACTCTATCCTTGGATTAATGGCGTGCCAAAGCCCAAGAAGTCAAACACAAACAAATTGAGGGAGGGACAAAAATACTGTGAAGCCAGATATGCTGTAGGTGACCCTGTCTACACCCTCAATCCCAACTCTGCCAAGTTAGAGCCCAATCACCTAGGACCCTTCAAGTTAGCCACTGTCTATGACAACCATACCTATCAACTCAAAGATGCCCAAGAGAATACCAAGAAACTTCACCACAAATGCTTGTGCCCCTGCCGCGCCATCCCCACACAAAGGTTGCTTGTGCAGACCTTCCCAGATCTTCCGCAGGCTCTGATCCTGGTGTCAGACAACAAGCAGGGGGCAAGGGGGTGTTGTAACCAAATTTTCAGACTTACCTGCTAAAATATCTTACAATAAACATGGGGCTCTTGATGAGTTGCCCCTTGACGTATCTAACAACATTAACCAATCTGATGGTAATATCAAATGGTGGGCACTTCATCCTAATTAGGAGCACTACCAATTTGACCTGCTGATTCCTGCACAAGTTATTTCTTTGCTAAAAACCTTACATGGATCTTTCCCTATGCCATCCCCTTGTGGCCTTGTGGCTTTCCACATATGGTATGTTAATCACATATTCTACAATAAACAATACTATATTCTATTAATTCTTGTCCTTTCTATTGGACTGTTGTCTTCCCCAATTCAAAGACTGAACTATCATTGATTCAGTTGCAACACCAGCCTTGTTGATGATATGGTGCCTACCCCTGAACTTTGGGGGCAAATTTCTCATTCATTCCATCATGTGCGTGCTACCCCTGACCAATTCCTACACATATTTGAGAACATCCCTGGATGGGCCCAGGATATCCTTGCCACTAGTGAGAATGTGGTGAGAAGCTTCACCTGTTATGACCTCAAGTTCCTGACCCCTGATCTATCCCCTTCAGTGTCCCCAGGCCTGGCCTCCCCATTGCCCCTTTCCTCTGAGCCTCCAGTTAATACTAGCCCCAGGAGAGGACAAGGCTGTTCTGGAGTCTAATCCCAAGCGCGCCCCCTGGATGCTTAGTGGAATGATTCTTATGGTTTTGGACTCCTACTTCCTCTGACTATCTGCTGCGTCCTCCTTGTGGATGCCACTTCAAGCAGCTATTTCAGTCCTGCACTGGATGGTGTTTTCAGGAACCCATCTGCTTGTAAACATACCACCCAAAAGGTGTATGGCCGTGGATGGGTTCAACCCGGTGATTAGAGAACCAATTGGAAGGGAGACCATCCCCATATGGAACAATTCTCCAATAAGACAATATTGACCCTATATGGGATTAAATCTTCCCAACATGAAGTAAGCTCCAAGATAACTTAGGAGGAAAACAGAAGCCATGGGATGAAATACAGAAGGACTGGGCGGACTGGTCCCCATGACCTGTGGTTCCTCTGTGCTTGGGGGATTCAGTGACAGTGGGGTGGTGTGTACCATACGCCTGGTACCACACGGCGCCACGGCTTGTCCAAGTAATTGGGAGGAGGTGAACCAGAATTTTCTCTGGTTCCAAAAGATAGGCTTGCAGTAAGGGACTGTACAAGAAGCAACCAAACCAACCATTTATACCCAAAAGGTCCCAATTGGGATGACTTGGGTAGCATCATGGTGTTTGATTTCAGGATTTGAGAGCAGGCAAAAGAAAAAATCAACTAGGTTAGTAAATTGACTTTATTAACTGAACAAGTAAAAATTCTGGAAAGATAGAGCCTTATATAGGATGTCAGTGAATGTCCAATTTGCATTTTCAAATGGGAGTTAAAATAATGCTGGGGAAAACTTGGCAGGGGAAGCTTGGCAGGGGAGCTTTGATTTAGAATTTAAAAAGATAATTTTTTAAAAATACTAGACCCTGCTGAGGCTTCTCCAAACAGCTGGGTATTATTTACCCCAGCTGCTGGAGAAGCAACATCTTAGGAGGGCTTCTGGATGCATCTGCATCACCAGAAGAGGTAAAACCATAATTTATTTGATTAAAATCAAGTACAGAGCCTGTAGTTCTTATATCAATTTTCAAATTCAAAGCGCAATTGAGATTACAAGCTTCAGGCGTGGGCATAAATCTGATTGGCTGGAGCAGGCCTTTTTGATAGATGTCAAAGGTAAGTTCAAATTTGAATCTCTAACATTGTTTAGAAAATTGAACAATGACCCAGAAGACCCAGGTTCAATCCCCGTATTGGGACCAAAAGGAGGATCCAAAATTGAATCAAAACAATAAAAATGTAATACAGAGCTGGTATTACCAACTAATAATCCATTTTTAGGTTCTAAGGAAGAATCTAAATTGAGGCAAGAGTTCCCAGAGCCTGGGAAAGTATAATTTTCATTGTTTTTGCCAGGAAGAATATTTAAGGCATTCCTGACACTACCCTCACCTAGGGAAGGCTCTCCCTGGGAATAAAACCTGGTTAGGACTTGTTCACAGTTGGCAAGGTTCTCCATGGGTTCCCAGGAATTTGACTCCTTGCCATAATTCAGTCATTTGACCAAGTATTGCACCTTATCCTTGACTGGATGATGTGCAATGATGTCCTCCACCTCCCATTCAAAGGTGTTTGAGACAATCTGTGGGTTAGGATTCTGTCCTGACAGGGCATCAGGGTTGCCCTCAAAGGGAGTGAGTAGATCCATGTGGAATACATCATGTACACTAAAACCAACTGGCAGCTCAAGTTGATAGTTAAGACTGGAGAGACGTTCCAGGACTCTGAGTGGTTCAATCTTCTTGGGACCCAGTTTCTTGCTTGGAATCTTCAACTTCAGGTTACAGGCATTGAGGTAGACATAAGACCCAACAGGATATTCCTTTGCCGGTGAACGGGGACAATCAGCATATTTCTTGTATTTGGATCTGGCCTTGGTGAGGAACTCAATAAGATTGAAGTGTACTTATTTAATTCTGTTGGCTATTTCATTGCTTGAGGGAAAGCTGATTCTTTGAGATCAGAGGAAAAAGTCTCCAAGTCAAACCCAAAGTTGGCAAAAAAGGGAGACATGCCAATTGAGCTATGGTGTGCAGTGTTATAACATAACTGGGCTAGATGGCAATATTGGACCAAATTGTCTTGCCGTGAATTTACATAATGTTGCAAGTATCCCTCCAATACTTGATTCATGCGCTTGGTTTGAACATTTTTTTGGGGGTGAAAAGAAGTTGATAAGTTCAAAGTCACTCCCATCTGGTCTATTAGAGCCTTCCAGAACCAGGAGGTGAATTGGACACCTCAATCTGAGACAATGTCCTTAGGGAGCCCATAATCACTGACCACCTTGCGGAAGAACATTCTGGCTACTTCCTTTGAGGTACATGAAGCAAAGGGAATGAAGATGCCATATTTGTTCAAGCAGTCTACCACAACCATGATGCCAGTGTTCCCTTTGCACATAGGTAAATCCACTATGAAGTCTATTAATATGGAAGACCATGGGTGAGAAGGTATGGGTAAAGGACGGAGGAATACCTGGGGCTTAGTGTTGGAGGGTTTGTTTCTCCCACAACCAAGACAGTTGTAGATGAAAGTCTTGATGTCCTTTTTCATTCCAGGCCACCAGTATCAACGCCTGAGACGCTTTAAGGTTTTGAGAAACCCACCATGTCTAGACAAGGGCCCCTCATGCATGTTTAGTATTGCCTTGGTTTGGAGCCCCCCCTTTGGGGACCACCAAGGCACCTTTGACATATGTTAACCCCTGGTTGTTGATTGTGTTGGTCTTTGGAAATTTTCTTAGCATTCCCTCAATCTCTTTTTGAAATTGTGAGTGCATTTGTGCTTCCATGATCTCCTGTTCCAAGGAAGTATGTGCCAAAATTTCAATGATGCTGGAAAAGAATTGGGAAGCCGTCAGCACTGATTGATTATTGTGGTCATGGTTTTGGGTATTGTTGTCCTTCAGGTCTTTGCGTCGGCTAATAGCATCTGGGACCACATTCATTTTGCTAGGAGTGTATTCAATTGTAAAGTCAAAAGCCAGGAGGTCAATTGCCCATCTGGCCAGGCGAGGTGCTATCTTCTTTTTTTGTAAAGTAGAGGAGGTTCTTATGATCTGTCCTGATGATGGTAGGGAACTTGCTTCCCTCAAGGTAACAACACCAGTGTTTAAGAGAGTTTACTATTGCGTACAACTCCTTTTCATACACATTATAGTTTTGCTCTCAATCTAAGAGCTTATAGGAGTAGAAAGCCACAGGTTGGCTTTCACCATCCTCCCCAAGCTGGATCAGTACCGCCACCAAGGCATAATCTGATGTGTCTGTTTCCAAAAAAATGGCGTTCAGGGTTGGGGCAAAGGAGTACTGGGGCAGAGGTGAAAGACTGTTTTAAGCAATCAAAGGATTTCTGAGCAGACTTGGACCAATCAAACAGCCCTTTGCTAGAGGTGAGAGCAGTGAGAGGTAGAGCAGTGGCTGAGAAATCCTTGATGAATTTCCTACAGAAGTTGGTTAGACCAAGGAAACCTCTAAGCTTAGTGCAAGACGTGGGGACAGGCCAGTTCAGGACAGCTTCCACCTTGGAAGAAGCAATTGCAAAGCCTCCTGGTTTGATGGAGTACCCCAAGAACTTGACTTCCGTTGCAAAGAATTTGCACTTAGATAGTTTACAAAAAAGGTTGACCCTGGTAAGAGTATCCATCACTTCCTTCAAGTGTTCAACATGAGTTCCTTGTCAGGCAAGTAAATGAGGATGTTGTCAAGGTATACCATCACACTAGTATCTAGAAATGGGAATAGCACCTCATTCATGAGTCCTTGGAAGGCTGCTGGGGCGTTGCTGAGACCAAAGGGCATGACTAAGTATTTATACAGGCCAAAGGGTGTTCTAATGGCGGTTTTCCACTCATCCCCCTCAGAAATATGGATCTGGTTATAGGCGTTTTGCAAGTCTAGTTTGGAGAAGATTTGCGCCCCCATAAGCTTGTCTGTGAGGGTTTCTGTAGCAGGAAAGGGGTTGTGATTCTTGATGGTGATTGAGTTGAGTTTAGCGTAGTCAACCACAGGGAAAAGGGTGACATCCAACTTTTTAACAAAGAAGATGGGAGAGGAGCAAGAAGAGTTTGATCTACGGATGAACCCTTTACAAAGGTTTTTGTCAAGATACTCCTTGAGTGCAATTCCCTGGGCCCTGTTGGTGGGGTACAATTTTCCCCAAGTCGGTGTGCTACCAGGGATGAGATCAACTCTTAAGTCAGAAGCTCAGTGAGCGGGGAGCTCATTGCAACTTGCTTCACTGAAAAGACCCTTGTACTCCTTTATACTCTCAGGCAGCAAACCTTTGGTGTGCAGGAGGGTCAAGATTCCACAGAGGTATGAGTCAGAGAAGGAAGTGTCCAAGTTGATGGGTACCAAAAAAGACTTACCATGGTTGGAAAAATCTACATGATGGGAATCCCAATTGATGTTCATTTGAGCTTGCTTGCACCAAGAGTAGCCCAGAATCACTGGGCATGCCAGACCTGGAATGGCCAAGAATTCAAGATGAAATTCAGCGTCCACAATATTGGTTTGGAGAGGTAGCACCAATTTTTGAACTGTTATCTGAGTTTTGTTGGCCAATAACACGGAAGAAGGGGTAACTCCTGATATCCCTAGAGAACTTAGAAGGGAGTTGTCAATGAAGTTTCCCATGGCTCCATTATATAAGAGGGCCAGTGTTGAAAGTTTCCCATGAATTGAAGTGATTATCACATGAAAAGTGATGTAGGACTTTTGGTGGCTTTATTGGGATCAGAGGCAGCAAGAACCTTGGAAGGATGTTGCTGGACACAATTCAAAGCAAAGCAGTCCTTTGCTTGATGTCCCTTCTTCCCACAATAGAGGCAGCATCCTTTGTCCACACGTCATTTACATTTGGCCTTGGATAGCTGGTATCCACCTCCCTCCTTGGGAACCAACCCTGCTGGGAGGGTATTGGTCCCAAGGATCTTCTGGGAGATGGCGGGTTTGGAAGGATTGGGTTTCCAGGCTGGGAATTGTTTAACTTGGGGGGCCAACAAAGAATTTCCTGGGTAAGCTCATTGTAGGTATTGGGTAAAATGTGATGAGCTAAGAAAGCCTTCATGTCTGTAGATAGGCGTTTCTGCAGCATATAACAGCTTTATTTGTTGTCCATGCCAATGGCTTCCTTGAGGCGGGTGAACTCCTTGAGGAACTCACTTGCAGCCATCTTGCCCTGATAAAGGCTAGATATCTGGTCATGAAGCTCCTCTTTAGACAAGGCTGGCAAAATTATGGCAAGAAGGGTGTGGGATTCCTGTCTGCCGGTCCCCAAGTGTGTCCTGGATTGTAGCCAGGGACCGGCTGGAAGGGATTTTCATTCTCTAGTAAGGGGAAAATGTATCTCAGAAATATGTATAGGGGTCAAAATGGGCTTTTATTCACTCTCAGAAGGAAGATCCCCTTAGAAACCTTCTGGTATACAGCCTGGGGGGTTGGGGAAACAAAAATGAATTTGCTAAAACTTGGAGTCCTCCAACAACATCTTGGGCTCCTTGTGCTTGGTCTTGGACTCCTGCACCTAGGTCTTGGACGTCTGCCCCATAGACTTGAACTCCTGCTCCTCAAATGTGGACTTTTGCTCCTTGGAATCAAACTTCCACACCGCGCTTAGGAACCAGCTCCTTATTCTTGGGCTCCTGCTCCGTTATCTTGGGCTTCAGCTCTAAACAAGCTCCTGCTGGTGATCAAAAGGCTTCCAAAACCTCTTGGCAGAAACTCAAGAGACCCAGAAGTGTCTTCTCAAAGACCTGGAACAACCTCTAAAAAGACCGTAAAAAGACCCTGTAACTTTCCAGCCAGCCACCTTCTTATAGTGTCCTTTTCCCAACAGTTCCGCCTTCAAAATGGCTTTCTTCATAAGCTTAAACCATTGTTGCTCACTTTTTCCTATAATAACTTAGGCTTACATACTTACTTTCTCAAAAGCTTAAAGTATTAATATACTATTTCCTTGCTTATACTTTAAGCTTTTGGCTTCCAACCAATCATTTTCATCAGAAAACCTGCCAGAACTCAACCAATGAATGCAGAGCGCGGAAATAGATCATTTCTGAAGTTCCACCAGGATCCAACTATGAAACTCATTTCCACAGCTCAAACTGTTCAAATCAACAACTTTTTGCGCACCAAAGTGTTAACCAGTCCATAATTCTGGCACCATTTCTTCCTGTGTTCAACCCAAACCCATTTAAATAGTAGAATAATATTTAAATTGTTCTTTCTGAACCTCTTTAACGTTTTCCCCATATATTTACAAATATAGTAAAATCCAAGGAAAACGTCCCACCAAAACAACCTTGTATCCTGCTCTCATAGCAACATACCTTTGTCTATCCTAGGAACTTAATAAATAAATATCTTACCCAAACTTCTATCTACATTCCTTCTTGATTTTCATACTAAACTAAGGCAAAATATTCCACATCTTCTCACTATGGCAAATCAATTTGGAAAAATCTTGGCTCATTTCTCCAGACCACTAGTTCTTCACCATCATCTTCTGGTCCTCCAGCCAGCTTTATTCAACAACAGTCACTAAACTTTCACTTGGCCAACATAAGCCCCACCTGAAAACCACCAAAAATGTGGATCATCACAAAGGGAGTCACAAATGTAGGGTAATTATGAAGAAGCTTTTCCCCTTTCAGGGTAGACTTTGCATACCATTGTCAGGCTTTACCTTGTAGCTGCTTGGCTACATGATGTACCTTTTGAGTTTCTGTGTGGAATTGGTCTGGGGTGTGTCAAAGAGGGATTGAGAAAAGGCCAAAAGCATTAGGATTTCATTAGACTCCACGTCCTCCAACTGGATATACAAGATGTTGTTCAAGACCACAGTCTGAACCTTGTTCTGAAGTGGCTTTGGATCCTCATGTTTGGACTTGGCTTGGTGGTAGGATCTGGTGATAAAAACAGTGGTGGCACAGACCAAGACAAGGGAAAAAAACCAAGGCCAAGATTTTAAATAATCCTAGCTGGAATTCCATTTCAACAGATTTGGTTTGTTTTGAGGTCCCAAAAAAAGCCTCAAAATGGGTTCAGTTAAACTGTCAGGAACCCATCTGCTCAGAAACATACCACTCAAAAGGTTTATGGCCGTGGATGGGTTCAACCTGGTGATTAGAGAACCAATTGGAAGGGAGACCATCCCCATATGGAACAATACTCCAATAAGACAATATTGACCCAATATGGGATTGAATCTTTTCAATAGGAAGTAAGATCCAAGATAACTTAGGAGGAAAACAGAAGTCATGGGATGAAATACGGAAGGACTGGTCAGACTGGTCCCCATGACCTGTGGTTCCTCTGAGATTGGGGGATTTGGTGACAGTGGGGTGGTGGTGTACCATACACCTGGTACCACACGGCGCCACGGCTTGTCCAAGTAATTGGGAGGAGGTGAACCAGAATTTTCTCTGGTTCCAAAAGATAGGCTTGTAGTAAGGGACTGTACAAGAAGCAACCAAACCAACCATTTATACCCAAAAGGTCCCAATTGGGATGACTTGGGTAGCATTATTGTGTTTGATTTCAGGATTTGAGAGCAGGCAAAAGAAAAAATCAACTAGGTTGGTAAATTGACTTTATTAACTGAACAAGTAAAAATTCTGGAAAGATGGAGCCTTATATAGGCTGTCAGTGAATGTCCAATTTGCATTTTTGAATGGTAGTTAGTATAATGCTGGGGAAAACTTGGCAGGGGAAGCTTGGCAGGGGAGCTTTGATTTAGAATTTAAAAAGATAATTTTTCAAAATACTAGACCCTGCTGAGGCTTCTCCAAACAGCTGGGTATTATTTACCCCAGCTGTTGGAGAAGCAACAGCTTAGGAGGGCTTCTGGATGCATCTGCATCACTAGAAGAGGTAAAACCATTATTTATTTGATTAAAATCAAGTACAGAGCCTGTAGTTCTTATATCAATTTTTGAATTCAAAGCGCAATTGAGATTACAAGCTTCAGGAGCAGGCATAAAATCTGATTGGCTGGAGTAGGCATTTTCAATAGATGTCAAAGGTAAGTTCAAATTCAAATCTCTAACATTGTTTAGAAAATTGAACAATGACCCAGAAGACCCAGGTTCAATCCCCGTATTGGGACCAAAAGGAGGATCCAAAATTGAATCAAAACAATAAAAATGTAATACAGAGCTGGTATTACCAACTAATAATCCATTTTTAGGTTCTAAGGAAGAATCCAAATTGAGGCAAGAGTTCCCAGAGCCTGGGAAAGTATAATTTTCATTGTTGTTGCCAGGAAGAATAGTAAAGGCATTCCTGACAGGTGTCCTGGTAGATTCTTCCCCTGGGATGGGAGCCAAACTTAGTTAGTTTAGCCCCCCTCTCTCACAAATAAGTCCACTTCAACACAACTATTTGGAGTGATGTACATCTTCCTTACTGGGCCCATTGATTCCATGGTTCCCTCCAATGATCCTGGGCTATCCTAGGCAAGTCATTATCCTATATTATAAAGTTAGCTCCTGTCCTATGGTGGTACCTACCCTCCAGGCCTGTGGGCTGCCCATCCACAAGTTCTCAGGAACCCCCCACAAGATGGATCCCTGACAGTCTGGAAAAGTTGACCAAATGATGAGTAAAACAGGGTCCAGAGTAAGCACCACAAACTTGAGTACAGGCAACAACATTTTTAAATTTATTAGTAAATTTTAGGGTCTTGGGGGAACAGGAAGATTTAAAGCTAAGAATCTAAAAGCCAGGGGTAATTATGGACAATTTTTGTGAAACAAGAAGCCTCAAAAACTTTATTGAACCCAGAAGAACACCAAGAAAGGACTCTTACAGCAAGATAAAGAACTTTGAGTTTGAAGTCAAGCAAAAATTCATTAATTTCAAACTTAAAGCAAGAGAATATAGTAATTTCAATACTAAATTTGACTTCAACCCAGGTTTTTTTATTGCCTGCTTTGAAATAGCTTCCTGTTGATGTAAAATCCATGCTTAGAGTTCTTTAAGAACAACAGACAACTTGAGGAAGGTACAGGTAAGAAAAAATGATAATTTTTGCTAATAATTTCAAGGTGAGAGGCACAAGTTGTGCTCCCAAAATTAAGACTATTTTTAAAATCTATCAAACTTTATTTCATAAAGAGAATGAGAAAAAAGGGGGCAAAGTTCCTGTGACAGTTCACATGTTGGGCGGTTTTTCAGGAAGGGCTAATGTTGTCCAAGGGGAAGTCTAGGGGTTTTGATAGGTAGAGGCCTATTAAGTAATGTTGGCTGCTAGGGAAGGTAAGGCCAACATAGTAGGGAACTGGTGACTACTAGGGCTGGAGGGTGATACATTTTAGTAGGTAACAAAGGGCTGCTAGGAAGGAATAAGCTGAGGCTACTCAAAAGAATCCATTGGCCACTTGCAGAAGTTCTATAAGTTTGGTCCTTAATTAACAGACTGGTAAGGGATCCCCGTCTGTGTTTTCTTGGAGGCTTTGGGGAGGTCCTGAATCTACCATTGTGGGAATGAATATGCTTGGAGGTGTTATCAGGGTAGTTGCTTGGGAAGCAGCTGCAGAACTTGATAATTATCAGGCCTCTGGGAAGTAAAGTTGGTTACTTTGCACTTGCAAGCTGAGGACTAAATACCTGAGTGAGTAAAAACAACAGCACAAGACATGATTATTGTCTGTGGTTGATGGCCTATAGTGGTGGTCATTTATGGGGGCCCAGTCAAACGCTAACTCACTTGAGGAAGACTCATTTCCTGATTCTGAGGTGTTAGTAACAGGGACTGTAGAGAAGGATAAAAGCCTTAGTGGTTCATAGTGAAGGATGGACCTATGAAAGTTCATAGAGCAGGACTGGAAGACTATGGAGCAGGACTAGCTGAAGAACCAGAAGTTTACAGAGCAAGAATAGAAGGCCAGGGAGAAGGAATAGTTGGAGAACTGTAAAAGCATAGAGAAGGACTACCAGAAGGACTGGAAGATGACTGAAAAGGACTTGCAGGAGTAGTAAAGGGAGCAGGAAAAAATGGACTTGGAACAGTTGAAGTTAGGTTTGGATAGGAAAAATAATTAAGGAATAACCAAGAGAGAATTGAGAAAAGAGTTTCAAAAAAGGATATGATAAAAAGGATTAAAAAGAAAGAATTAAAAGAAATAAGGGGGGAAAGGAGCAATTGACCATAAACTGTAGATTTATTAAGAGATTGATTGAGTGTGAAGAAGCCAGAGCAAACAGAAACAGAATGGAGAAACTCTAGGGGCAAAGGCCAGAGTTTTGCCAAAGTCATTGGAATGAGCAAGAAGTAAGCGGCAGGCAGTTTGAAATTGTTGAAAAAGGGAAGAAAACTTGGGGAAACACGGGGAAATGTTGAAGAAATCAGGGTTTGAAAATTCTTTAATTGAAACATAGGTGGAAACGCTTGAGTTTGCCTGGGGAAACGTGACAGGAATCATGGCAAACCCATTTGAAACATGGAGACAGTGTTTATCCGGAGAAAGACAACACCAGGTTCAAACCTGGGTCAAGAGCATGTCATTCAGGTAAATGTTTTGGAAAAACAGTTGAATACAGGTGTATAATTGGCTGCAGGGAAAAACCTGTTTGATCACTGTGATAAGGGCTTTAACTGAAGGGTTTAAGCCTAAAAAATGAGGAAATGAAGCAGGAAAAGCAGGGTTTTAGTTGGCTGAAGTAAGCTAAAAGGTTTAACATACAGTAGTTTTAAAAGCTATGGCAACAAGCAAAAACAATTCAGATTTAAACAAAATGAACTCAGATTTAAACAAAATTAATTTTAAATGAATTTATATTGATTTACAATAGATTTGGATTCATTTCAATTTTGTTTAAAGCTGAGTTCATTTTGTTTAAATCTGAATTGTTTTTGCTTGTTGCCATAGCTTTTAAAACTACAGTATAGATCATTATTTCAGGGATTGAGCCATTTTCTAATACACATGCTGCCCAAGTTGCAGCATAACAAAGTTCAATTTTGAAAAAGTAACTAATCAACATTTTATATTTGAAACAGTAATAACTCAATGAAAAATTAATATTTTTTTATACTGTAAGCTATCAAAAGGAAGCTAAAATCTCATCTTTC
The DNA here is from genome assembly GCA_014839935.2 of Entomophthora muscae. Lineage (NCBI taxonomy): Eukaryota > Fungi > Entomophthoromycota > Entomophthoromycetes > Entomophthorales > Entomophthoraceae > Entomophthora > Entomophthora muscae. The sequence goes on from QTSX02007246.1 coordinate 100,093, forward strand.
TATTGGTGCAAAAATTTTAATATATATACCACACTCAATATTAAATCAAAAAGTTTTTAAAAGATCATAGTCTGGATTTTATTATAGTATTTTGATAATGATAAAAAGTAGATCACTTTAAAGATAAATAAACTTATTTTTTACTATATTTTTTTAACAAAATTAAAGATAAAGGTAAGAACATTATTTTCAAATTTTATTTTATTTAAAAAGCGCAATTTTTTAGGATTTTACAGTGGTTTGAAGTTAGGGTGTTATTTATTACTGTTTAGATTAGTTTTAAGGTTCAAGTGAGCTTTGAACCTCAATTTAAGCATATTTTAAATAGACTTCTTTAATATTTATCATTTAAAAATATGCAGAAGTGTTACAATTAAGTGAATACATTATTTTAATTGATTTGCATTGATTACAAAGAGGATATGATGTAACATTGATGCTTAGCTGCTCCACATATATCACTTGTGCATGAAAACTGGGTATTTCATTTATTCTAAAAATATAAATTTAAGTTAAAATTTTAATAAAAGTGATCACATCATTTCTTTCAGAATGAGGTCATAAGGCTTGGTATATAAGCTCCAAAGCATTGCCTAAGGTTTACTTCAAACTATCTTTACAAAAAGATATCATTCCTGCAACCAGCACTCTTTTTCAAGGCATCTCTACAAAGCATCTAATTATCAATAATCATAAATTCAATACTATGGAATCTGTTAACTTCACCTCTACCATGCAGCCATTTTCCTCATTGGGAGCATCAACAAAATGTGAAAGAATTGCCATACTTAAGAAAGCATTTTCCTTTGTTTCTGGAGGCAATATTAATTCCTTCATCAATCACTTCCTCACTCAAAATGAGTTTGGAAAAACAGAGTTCCTTCCTGCTGTTCGAAATCAGAAATTAAATAAGATAATTATTTTCTTAAAGGATCTCCTGAAATCCTCTCCCCAAAATCATCTCCCAGCCTTACAATCTCTGGTTACTTCCAGTTACTCTTTGAAAGAGATTAATGATATGGGGTTTAATATAACAAAAATTGAGTTTGAATACTCAAGAAAAATAAATAAAAATAAAAATGTAAGCTTAAACAAAAAAGCAAAAAAATAATAAATTTTCATTAAAAAAGAAATAATCAAAAAATAATTAAACTGCTGGAAAATTCTTTTGAAACAAGCCAGTTTACAAAAAAAGAGTCAGTAAAAATTTATAAAGATATTGAAAAAGAAATGAGTGAATACTCAACTGCAATAAAATACTCTCTCCTAAAAACAAAAAAAGAAATATATGAAAGTATGAAAATAAAAAAACAAGATTATCATATTGATAAGGAGCGCCTTTTTGGGGAAGCTTCAAATATGAAATTAAGAAGAGAAGAAGTATATTTTATTAGATAATACTTTAGACTTATATAGCTTTAGCTGTAGCAGAGATTTTAGTTTGATCAAACCCTGGGTTTGATCATGTGCGGGATGGGTTTGAGTTGCTGGATACCTGGACAGTCATGTGATATTGGTTTGTTGTCATTTCCAGTATACCAAATGGTATATTTGAAAGGCATTAAATTGGGCAATGACTGGATGTTAAGTGGGATAGCGGTAGCCAGAATACTTGTACATCCAGATCCTTGACATACCCCTCCCTTAAGGGGTTACTTGGGTACATCAGGAGGGGGCTTTGTCATGACAGCTGCCACCTGATGTTCCTGGAGTTGTTTGCTAGTGTGCACCAACTGGGTCAAGTGTTCTCCTTTGCTAGGGCAGAGGCAAGATCTGTGGTACTTCTTGGTGATGGGCTCTTTGGCACCCTGGAATTCAACCAGGTAGGTGATCCTGTATGGCCGTTATTTGATGATTCTTCCTGGTCCTCTGTACCGAGTCTAGCTTCTTCCTGTTCACAGCTAGGACCCAAACCAGGGAGTTGATGGGGAGTGGGTCCTTTGTTGAGGTTACCTTTTGGTTTTTGAGTCTCTTTGTTTCTGCCTGTTTGTCTTTGAGGTGTATGTGTTGTAGAGCTGGTTTCTGTTCTACTGTGGGAGGTTTCCCCAGGGGGATCTTCACATATGGTTGATTATTGTGGGTGACTATTTCTGGTTTGTACCTGTAGGTTAGTTCAAACAGTGAGTAGCATGTCCCTTGATTGGTACAAACCTGGGATACTAGTAATGCATGTTTCACATAAAGTGTCCATGTGTCTTTGGCTTTTACATCCATTATTTTCTTGAGGGTTCTGATAAGGCTACTGTTCAAGCGTTTAACTCTGCCGTTGACCTGTGGTCTGTAGGGCAAGGTTGTAGAATATTTGATGGACTTTTTTAGGTTGTTGTTTACTATGTGGCCTGCTAAATCTTTTGCTCCATCTGTTATGATATAGTCTGGGATGCTGTAGTCCACTATGATTGCCAAGTTAATGAATCAGTTTATTGTTTCCTCTTTGTGGTCCTTTGTTGCTCAGCAGATAGGCCAGTTTGTGGCAAAGTTGATGGCTACAATTTGAAACGTTAATTTGTCTTGATTTCTGGGAAAGGTCCCACTACGTCCAGTCCCCAAACCTTAAATGGTTCAGGGTTGGGTACTGGGTTAACTGTTGGCTGCAGAGCCTTGGTTCTGGCGTATTTTTTACACACTGTGCATTTTTTTAGAACATCAATTATTTCTTGCTTCATATTGGGCTCCATAATATCTCTTTTAATGTAAGATATAGATTTTTAGCCTTTGTGTGTCCTAGCAGACAGTAGTGTCTTAGTATTGTGTCAACTCTTTGTGTGTGTGGAATGTAGGGAATGTGTTTGTCTTTGATGATTCAATATACTGTGCCATTTGATATGTGGAAATATTTTTTATTCCCTACTAGTGTATCATAGTTAGTTGGTGTGTGGAGGGATCCTTTTCTTTTGTCTTGTACTCAGTGTTGTATAGATTGGGCCAGTCAGGGTCCAGGTGGTCAGGATGATCCTCTCTTGGCTGACATAGCCTAGAGAGAGCATCAGCTGTGACCAGCTCTGCCCCTTTTTGTATTGGATGTCCAGGCTAAGCTGTTCAAGCAAGGACAATCATTTGGCTTGGCGCCATGCAAGTGTGTTCTGAGTTTTGAAATAGATTAAGGATTTGTGGCCAGTTAGCACTCAGACATTTAAATGTCCTTCCAGATAGCATCTCCATTTTTTGCATGTGTGGTATATTGCTAGCAATTCTTTATCATGTATTGGGTACCTTTGCTCAGTGTTTGTTAGTTTTCTGCTTTTGTAACATATTGGCAGGAAATCTTGCTGCCCTGGCTGGCGTATGCGTAGGACTGCGCCAATGGCAGTGTCACTAGCATCTGACTCAAGATTGTAGCACCCGTTATTATTAGAGTATTGCAAGATTAGTGCTTTGATCAAAGCTTGTTTCAATAGTTGGAAATTCTTGTTGCATTCTGGCGTCCAGATGAATTTCTTTTTGGCATTACCTTTGGTTAGGTCATTGATTGGTGTGGTGAGCTTTCTGCAGTCTTTGATATATTTCCTTAGGTAAGCTACCATTCCGAGAAAGCATCTTACTTGTTTCACAGAGGTGGGTGTTGCATGTTATTTATGACTTTTATTTTATCTGGGTCTGCTTTGATGCCACCGTCAGAGACAATGTGGCTAAGAACAAGAGTTCCTTTTCCATAAATTGGCATTTACTAGGCTTGGCGTAAAGTTTGTGCTTTGTGAGTCAATCAAGTGTCTTGTGGGCATGCGTGAGGTGTTCCTCTTTTTTTGAAAATATAATGATGTTGTTGAGGTAGCATAATGTATTCAAGAGTATGTTTAGCGCCTGGTTCATCATGGTGACAAATGTTGTGGGTGCGTTTGTCATCCCAAAATTCATTACTTTACATTTGAACAACCCAAATTGCGTGCAGAACGTGGTCTTTGGTATGTCTTTCTCTTTAACTTCAAATTGATTATAACCAGATGTGATGTCAATCTTTGAGAAAAATTTGGCTCTGGGGAGCCTTGAAAATAGGTCTTCTATGAGGGGAAGGGGTATTTATTTTTTACTGTACTTGTGTTTAGTGCTCTGTAGTTAGTAACTAAGCAAAGAGATTCTTCATTTTTCTTTACAAAGAAACCCGCTGCCCCCCAAAGGGATTTAGACGGGCAAATGAATCCTTTGGCTAGATTGTCCTCAATGTGGGCTTTAAGTGTTTGGGTCTCCATGGGGGAGAGTCTGTATAGGGGTGCCGGTTTAGGCATAGCTTTGCATAGGTTGATTCTATGCTTGACTTCCTGCTCAGGGGGGGTAATTCTGTGAGTTCTTCTTTAAATACATGAGTGTATTTGTTTAGAAGTGCTGCAAGTTCTGGGCATTGGATCTTTTGTGTTTGTATGTTATTGAATTTGGTGTACCTCCTTATGTGGAGGGTACTGTCTTTGGTTAGATGTTCTGAGTTGTCTTGATTTATGACTTAGACAAATACTGTGTCTCTTAGGATGAGATCATTAGGTTCTTTGAGAATGTTGAAATTGACTCCATTGTGTTTGATGGTCATGATTTTTGTTTTCCAACATACACTGGGATTCACTTGGGTGAACCAGTCTATGCCTGCTACAATTTTGTAGTTTATGTTGTTCATGACAAGTACTTTGATAGACGCCTGGATGCCTTGGAGGTCAATTCTGAAGGGAGTTGTTTTGCCTTTGAGTAAAACTTTAGATTTGTCTGCCATTATGGTGTATTTGAAGTTGAATTAGACAACTGGTATCTTATATTTGGTTATAAATGTTTTGCTAACCATGGTGTGTTGTGCACCAGAGTCAAATAAAATTTTATGTGTATGAGATTTGTAAGTACATGGTTAGACGAGAAGTTGGGAGCAATCTTTAATTTTTATGCTCATAAAAATGGGGGATTGCGGGACACGTGGGATGTGAGCAGCAAAGTTTATGCCTTGGTACTTATTCTTGTTGTGTTGGGGGGGAGACAGGGGCACTTAGGCCTGTTCCCCTCTTCTTTTCCCTGTTCCTCTGTTTTGAGTCCTTTGAGGCAGAAAATGTGGGGTCAGATTCATAGTGAGTTGCTATTTTGGCATTATTAACTTTGGTGGTGTCCTCTTTCTTGGGATAGGAGCGGTTTGCGCTTTTGCTACAATTAAAATTGTTACAATTGGAGTTGCTGTTGCTATGATTGGTGTTTTGGTGCTTGTTTCCATTAAAGTTCTCTCTGTCATTGCTGTTTGAGGAGCAGTTGCTGTTGCAGGCAGAATATTGCATGTTTGCGCGTTTTTCTGCATGTTTGGCTTCTGCAATGAGCGCAGGCATGGAGATGTTAGCCTCTGGGAGGATGAGGGCAGCAACAGAGGGTTTTATTCTATTGATGAATGAGGCTCTAGTGTGTACGTTGTCAGCTTGTGCTGGGCTTTAGATTTTACGGTGTATTTCTTCAAATTCATAGGCATAATCTGTGATAGTGGTCTTCTGAAGAAGATCACTGAGCTGTATTGCAATGTCTTGGAGAGATTTGGTGACGCGGAAATTGTGGGTGATGTTGGCTTTAAACTCTTCCCAGTTTTCAAGCTGGTTGTCAGTTTGTGAGCCAACCCAGGTGGCAAACCAGTTAGCTGAAGCCTTGTATAGGCGCTTGCTGGCTTCTTGGACCCATTTTTTGTGAGGAATGCGGCTGGCGCGGAGTTTAGCAGCTGAGTGGTCTAGCCAGTTGATGATATTTTCCTTGTTTTTACCAAAGAACTTATTGATACCAGTTTAATTGGTGTTAGTAACTTTTCCTGTGATAGGTGGTTGTGTGTTTGTTTGTGGTTGTAGAGAGTTACTGTAATGAATTATCTTGGCGCATGCTTTGGGCATGACCAGTCCTTAGAATACAGTACATCCACTAGGAATATCTTCATCAATGTCATGGGCGCACAAGTACGTTTTCTAGGTGTCCTGGGATGTGGCCTGGCTTAGTACGTGAGCAAAGGTGGGCAGGTTCTGTTCAGTCATTTTCTCTTTCATTGGCGTGGTTGAAAACTGTAGCTGCTATCAGTGATAAGGAGCGCCTTTTTGGGGAAGCTTCAAATATGGAATTTTGAAGAGAAGAAGTTTATTTTATTGGATAATACTTTAGACTTATATAGCTTTAGCTGTGGCGGAGATTTTAGTTAGATCAAACCCAGGGGTTGGTCATGTGTGGGATGGGTTTGAGTTGCTGGATACCTGGACAGTCATGTGATATTGGTTTTTTGCCATTTCCAGTATGTCAAATGGTATATTGGAAAGGCATCAAATTGGGCAATGACTGGATGTTAAGTGGGATGGCAGTAGCCAGAATACTTGTAAATCCAGATCCTTGACAATATCAATTTTGACTTTCTATAAAATAATACCAAAAAATATAATAAAGAGTAATAAATTTGACAAGTTTAATGTTTGTAATATTAAAATATTGTTAGAAAAAAAGAAATAAGAATGTGAAAGCAAAAATTTACCACTTCCAGAAACTATAAATGATGACTTAAAATCTATTGATTAGCACAAAGACTTTTATGTTCAAAAAAATAGAAAATATAAAAAAGATATTATTGAATTAGATGATGAATTTTGTTTTATAGTCATAGATTATATAGAGAATTTAAAAGTTGGTGGTGGTCTAATAGAAACCAATAGCTGTTTAAATTCTAATAAACATATTTTTCATTAGAATTTGCATTGGCATTTAAAAAAACAATAAAGTTAAATATGATTACTGTGATTTTTTATCTCAAATATTGTCTCATGATTCTTTATTTTCAGGTGAATGTCTAATAATTCTTCTTAAATTAGATAAGTTTAAAAAACTAAATAATATAAAGGTATGTACTGATAATGGAAGCCATATTTGATCCTATGAATTCTTATATTATCTATTTAAAGAGACACCAAAATACATTAAATGGTCTATTAAATACAATAGATTTGTAGAATGCTATGGAAAAAGCATTGTTGGTGGTCACTTTGGTTTGAAATCAAAAACATTAAAAGAAAATCAGCTTTATATTAATAATATAAGTTATATTAAAAAAATTGAGCAAGAAGAAAAAAGAAAATAATTATATAAATCAGCGCTATCAGGCTCAAATATTTCTTAAAAGTCATTCTTTTATATTTATGAGAGAAAAGTTAGGCCTATATGTAGAGAGCTTAAAGTTAAAAATCTGCACATTAATCTTTCATATTTGATGAAAGATGGGAAGTTGTATACTTCACCTTTAACATTTGAAAGTTTCTCAGAATATTCTAAGATAACTTATCATTTGAAATCACATGATGATACCAGAGAAACAAAAGTATCAGAAGATGCTAGTGGTGTATTAGGACAAATTCATGAAGTTGGGCAGCTTGCTAGAAGGTTTATTTCAAATAGAGTTATTAGTCTTTCAAAAACAATAAAAAATTTCTGAAAAAAACTAAAAATGTTTATGACAAGCCAAAAATAGGGCAATAACATTTATAGCTTTGGGGCTGCTATTACTCTACCATGCAACTCATCATAAATATTTTTAGTTTTTAGCTTGTAGTAGCACTTAAGATATTTTCAGTAATATTATAAGTTGCAATTTTCAATTCTAAAATTGATGAATTATTTTCAAAAAAATTCATCTAAGCCCAAGATCAATTAAAGATTTGGGATTGATTGTATTTTAAGCTTTTATAAATAATTTGAATATAAATAATGTGATTAAGTTATAAAAATATCAATCTGGCGCTTAGTGTAAAGACCCAACAATTGGGGAAGTACTTTAGCAAAATAAGGGACCAAGTTGGCAACTTGGAAGCCTTTGAGCGCCATCACAATTGGATAGACTGTCATCATCAATTGAAAGTCTTTGGCGTGTATGTTAAAGCATCTAAAATTACTGGCAAAATATGTAAGTACATAGTATATACAGGCATATATGGCTTGGACTGAGTGGAGTGGGGCAATACCAGCGTGGGCCAGGAGACTGCTTTAAGAGTTGAGCTGTGCCGGCTCCTTGTAGTAGTACTTGCCAGATGGATTGTTGAATGGCCCATGCTGTTGATTATATTGGTGGTCCCCAATCCCTAGGCATTCTCTGAGGACAGCTGAGAAGATTAGATGATTCATCTTCTGGTCCTGGGAAAGGGCAGACAAATCTTAGTGTCTTGTTTTTAACTTCTTGTAGGGTAAGTCTTTAAATTGATTTATGTAATACTATTGAGCGGTAATTTCACTCAATGATAGCACAAACTGTCATCTAGTGGTTGGGCTTTATTATATACTATCAGCCTTGATGGGGCATGAATAGTGCAAAACATTGAACAGGGAACCCCAAACACTTGGTGTTGTCTGGAATTCCCTTTTGGGATTGGGATTAGAGAGGTTGAGCCATCAATGTATTGTTGATCTCTGACTTACATTGCCCTTGGTTTCCTTTAGGTACTTTCATGCACCCAAATTCCAGTTCAGTAATTCCTGCATAAAGTGGATTGCAGGGCAGACTGTCAACCCCTCCCAAATTTGGTGGGTTCCAAATTTAGGCAGCACTTTCCCCTATTTTTAGGGTTAGGGAAATTGCCTTTTTGGGTTTCCCAATTGGGCAATTTCCCCATCTGGCAGGGGTAGACGGGCCTGCTGTGGGGGGGTGTTGTCCTCTGCTGGCAGGGTGGCGGGGGCAGGCGGTAACTGGCTGGCTGGTGGGCTAGCAGCAACTGGCGGCAGGCGCGCGCAGGCAAGCTGCCAGGCTGGGTGTGTGGTCTGCGGACAGCTGGCAGCCAGCCACGCGGCCTGCAGCAGGGGTATAAAACCCAAAATTTTAAATTTTTAAATTTTTAAATTCTGTTTCAACCCACAGCTGTTTTGCAGCAATTTCTCCAATCAGGGGGAACTGCTGCAGTTTTTTTCTGATCTGCAATTTCTAAAGTGCACAAACTTTTGTTTTGCAAAAGTTTTTTGTCAGAAATATTCCTGACAGTATTGTGCCATAGGCAGCATCTTTACCCAGTTGTCTTGGTCTGCGTTGGTGTAGCATTGGAGGTATTGTTCCAAAATTTGGTTGACTGGTTCAGTTTTTCTGTCCATCTGTGGGTAGTAGGAGGTTGACGCACAGTGTTTTAACCAAATTCTTTCATCACTTGGTTCCAGTAGCAGGAGGTAAACTGGGACCCTTGGTTGGTGATGATTTCTTCCAGTGTGCTGTGTTGCATCAAGATGCAGTTGTGGAAGTGTCTGGCAGTCCCAGCTGCCGTGCAGTGGGTAGTAGTCAGGAGGAAGTAAGCCATTTTTGTGAAACAGTCAACCATGACTAGGATTGCTCCAAAGGATTTCAAAGGAGTGAGCTCTAATATGTAATCTATTGACACCAACTTCCAGGGTCTAGGAGGGATGTCCAGAGGTCTCAGTAATTATTCTGGCTTTGAGCAACGTGTCTTGGTTCTTCTGCAGGTTTTGCAACCATTAATGTAGGCAGCTACTTCCTTGTCCATGCCTGGCCATGCATAGTTTTGCTTGATACTTGAGAGGGATTTTTGTCTACCAGAGTGGCTTTCCATCTCTGAATTGTGGTAGTCAATCAATATGTTGGTTTGGGTTGTGCCTTTGGGTACATAGATTCTGTTGTGAAGCAGCAGGGTAGCACCTTTCAGGGAGTAATCTTTCTTTGAGTGATGGCAATCTGGGTCCTTTGTCAGAGCTTTGACTAGTTTGGTTGAATAGGAGTCTTGTTTCTGAGCTCCTATCATGTTGGGTTTGCTGGCAGCAGTCTTCAAGTACGTCAGTTGTACTCCTAGGCTGGCAAGATCTAGTAGTGTATGGGTGTTGCAGTCCTTGATTTCAGTAGAGGAGGGAATCAGGTTGGCTCTCCTGCTCAAGGTGTCTGGTACCACATTCACCTTTCATGGCTTGTAGTCTATGGTCAAGGTGTAGTCAACCAGTTCTAAGGCCCATCTTGCTTGTTGTTGGTCCAGGTGACGTGTTTTGAAGAATTAGACTAAGTTCTTGTGGTCTGTCAGAACCTTTACTGGATGTTCAGTACCTCACAGGTATCTGCGCCAATTCTTAATTGTCTTTATTATAGCTAGCATCTCCTTGTTGTATATTGGATAGTTTTCTTCAGCTGTTAGCATCTTCTTGGAGTAATATGCTAGAGGATGTAGCATACTATCCTCTCCTTCCTGAAGATGGACCCCACCTACCGCAAAGTTGGATGCATCTGTCTCAAGCACAAAAGGTTTAGATGGGTCAGGCATGGCAAGGACTGGGGAAGATGTGAATGCCTCCTTCAGGGTCTCAAACACAGAGATGCAATCATCAGTCCAGAAAAACTGGACCTTGTCAGAGCAAAGACACATCATGGGTGTCAAAACAGCAGGCTTGACCCACCAGCAAGGTTCTGAGTAAGCAGGTTTGTGACCCAAAATCTGATTACCTGGCCACTTGAAGCCAAACTAGGAAGTCAACTCGGATTTCTAAATATAATAACATGAACAAGAGCTGACCCTCCCTGGTGGTTAACTTTTTTTGGGTCTTGACTCATTACAAGAATCAAGCCACCCCCTTCACCATCCAACCATGTGATCAACACAATCACGTCCCTGTTATCCTTGATTCACAATAACTATATAATCCATATCTCTCAATAAAGATTATTATCTAGTTTCTAAATATTTCCCCCTTGTAACTCTGCTAAAAACAGCACAGTTACAACATTGGTAGCAGAGGTAGGTTTTTCATCCTACCTTATCTTGCACAATTCTGCCTGTTGCCTGTACCCACTTTGGTCAACAAATACTCAATAGAATCATGTCTGGCCTTCCGCTAGACTGGACACTCTACATGCCCGGAGCCAAGATACCCAATGGCTTTTTCCTGTATCAAAACACAGTGATCCCACTTCCCAACTTCAACACCCTGTCTGTGAAAGGGTTCTTTCAGGCTACCCCCTCTATGCCTCGTGCAACTGATGAAAATGCTATGCCTGCCTACATAGCCCAAAGACTTCAAAGTGCTGCCCTGGAATCTTTTGCTGGAGCCAACAACAATAACGCCACAGCCTGGATCCAGTCTGCCCAAAGCAAGCTGGTCCAAATGGAGTGCCCTAAGTAGTTCTGGATTGCAGAGGTCTCTATTAGATTGGCACACAACACTGGCACCTGGTGCAACAAGTGGCACAAATAACACACCAAAAAGAACTGGGGCATCTTCAAGCAAGACTTATTGGCAAGATTTGTGCTGAAAGATACTGCACTTATTATCATCCGCCAAGTGAAGAACTTGACCCAAACAGCCACAGTGAAGGATCTCACTTGCGCTTATGAGGAACTCCAACTATGTCCTTCCTCTGATATGGCTTTTGACACTTCAGCCACACACCTCATGTACTATGACGCACTCAAGACACATGTAATGAGACACGTGAACCTGGACCAAGTGACCAACCTGCAGAGTCTATACCAAGAAGCAGAAAAGGCGGAACAAAAGTCCAACACTCTCCTACAAGGTGCAAACAGGAAAGAGAGAGACCCAAGGACTTGCATCCAGATGGGCTTTCCAACCAACCACCCCCTGGGAACAACAACAGCAGCGCAAACCACAAGCCTACAGGTCCAAACAGACATGGTAACAGAAACAACAGCCAAGCAAACCAAACCCATTTCTGTATCACTGCCACGCAGGATAATCCAGACAAGGGAAAAGCTCAGGGAGAGCACTAAGCAAGCCAAACTCTCCCCACATAATTCCTGACTTGCCTAACAATGAATACCAACCCAAGGACATGGACCAGTGCCCAATGATCCAATACCCTCAGAGGACCTAGTACTGTAAACCATTGCCAGACACCCAAATAAACTGATGTCTTACCCTTTCTGCTTTTGAAGTTACCCAGGCTCAGCACTCCTAGACTTGGGCTCAGATTGAACCCTAGTCAACAGTAGCTTTGTGGATAAATTCAAGCTGGCCACTAATCTTTTGCGGATTAAAAAAGTGGTCCTGGCTGATGAACACCGCATTGCTGTGACAAAGGAAACTTCCCCCTTCTCTGTCATGCTTGAGAACCTCTACTCCACCATCCAAGGTTCCGTCATTGACTTCCCCAAGTTTGGCATTGTACTGGGACTAGACTGGTTAAGGAAAAACAACCCCCACGTGGACTGGGCGACCTCAGTGTTGACCATCAAGCGTGAAGGTATCAATCACCAAATCTACCCGGACTCTGTAGACCAACTCCTATGAGACCACGTCTTTGTACGCATCACAGAGACCTTGGATGAGAAGGAAAGCCTGAAAGCAATTGACTGGGACTCCTGCCAGTATGAAATCATACACTTCAAGGACCACCAGGATACCTCCACGCCACAAGATTGCGACATTGTGGCCTGTCACCCAGAGATCTTCAAAGAGGTCTTGCCCAGGCTACTACCAGAGAAACACATTTAACACTCTATCCAACTCAAAGAAGCTGTACCAAAAGCTCAACCCAACTAGTTTCTCACCCCAAATGAGGACAATGCCCTGCGTGCGTACCTCAAGGAGGCATTGAAAAAAGGGCTCATCTGCCCCTCACAGTCCCCTTTTGGCGCTGCCGTATTCTTTTTAGCAAAGAAAGATGGTATCCTCTGTCTAGTCACAGATTATTGGGCCCTAAACAAAGTTACTATCAAGAATTGCTACCTGTTACCACTCATAGACAACTTTTTCAACGCCTTGGGTGGCGCCACAGTCTTCTCTAAGATTAACCTGACTGCAGGTTACAATCAGATCTGTATCAAGGAAGAAGACACACCCAAGACAGCCTTCCACACCAAGTACAGGTCATATGAGTGTATGGTGCTCAACTTTGGCATGACAAACACCTTGTCAACCTTTGGGACCTTTATGAACAGGGTGTTTGCCCCCACATTGGCAAACATGCCCTAGTATACCTGGACAACATCATTGTCTACCACCCCTTGGTAAAACAACATCACAAGGATCTGGAAGCCGTCTTTGCCACCCTAGCGCAACATAAACTGCTAGCCAAACCTTCCAAATGCTAGCTCTTCCGCAAACAGTTGCCCTTCTTGGGACATGTAGCTTCAAAGGATGGCATTAAACCTGACAGCCAGAAAATCCAGACCATTTTCAAAATGCCACCTCCAAGGACAATTCAGAGCTCCACAAATTCCTAGGGATAGTTGCCTATGTACGCCAATTTATACCTGACTGCAATGTCCTGACTGCACCCCTGTCTGCTATAACTGGCACCAAATCCAAGTTTGTGTGGACCCCCCAACGCAACCTTTGTTTCAGACGTCTCAAAGAGAACCTCACAACAGCACCCATCCTTCAATATCCCAAATGTGATAGGGAATACCAAATGGATACAGACACCTCTGACACATTCATTAGAGGAGTACTAAAAATCAAAAACAGTGATGGTGAATTCCTGCCTGTGGCCTATAAATCATGCAAATTGACAGATGGCAAGTGCCAATACCATATACATGACAAAGAGCTGTTGGAAATTGTGCACTGCCTAGTCAAATGGTGTTGCTACCTAGAAAGGCAAGAGGAGTTCACAGCCTTGACATACCACAAGTCACTCATCTACTTCAAAACCCAAGAAAACCTCTCCCACCGTCAAGCCTGCTGGATAGAACTGCTGGAGCAGTTCAACATGCTCATACAATACAAACCTGGTCCAGAGCTAGCCATAGCAGACGCACTGTCACACCTATACGTCTGAGAGTTGAGAGGTGAAAATGGGCTTGACCCAGACTGGCCTCTCTTGGTGCTTTGGATAAAAGACAAATGCTTCCCCCTGGCACCACATACATAAAAAAGAAAACCATCATTAAGAACAAGCGCCTATTTGCAGACGTTTATGGGACCTTACACCACAAAATGACAAACATGACAACCATCCCATATATCCCAATACATCAGCGGGTTGACACAATCCTATGTTATCACAGAGACTTAGGACACACAAAAAGCTGCAACCTCTACAAATTCCTTAAACACAAAGCGTAATGGCCAACCCTATACCAGGATGTCCAGGAAGTCTTAGACCAATGCAAAGTATGTGAGAAATTTGAGAGGAGCAAGACCCTGTTTAAGTTGGTACTACCCATTTGTACGCAACTGCCATTCAAGGTATGGACCCTAGATATTGTGGGTCATATGCCAGGAAAGCATAGCAACAAAAAGTACATCATCCCCGCAATAGACTTTGCCACACAATGGCCAGTGGCACAAACAATTAAAACACATACTGGCAACAATGTGCAACACTTCATAGAAAAAGGAATCATCAGCAAGTTTGAAAAGCCAGAACTCATGATAACCAATGGAGGCAAAGAATTTATCAACATGTACCTCACCAAGAATGGAGTCCAGCACACGGTGACAACACCTTTTCATTCTCAGGCCAATGAACGTGTGGAGCAGCTGAATGGCAGCCTTGTGCAAGCCTTGGCCAAGATCACCGCCAGGAGACCTGCGGGTTGGTACAATCAGCTACTGACTGCATTACTTGTATGCCGGACCCGCGTGAACAGATCCACCGGCAAAAGCCCCTTTGAGCTAGTTTATGGAACGCAACCCAATATCATCCAGGCGCTATCAGGACCTAAGCTGGAGATGCCAGACAATATTTCATCCCAATCAGACCCCCAGTTCATGCAAGCCAATAGCAATCAATCAGAAAGAGAAGAAAAGCGTTTGAAAAAGACCTTTGTTCCTATCCAAGACAGACATGATATTGCTGACAAGGTTTGGGTTATGAATACCAATAAAAGTAAATTACAGCCAGAAAAAAGTTGGCCCCGCCATGATCCTAAGGATAAACAAAAACAACACTTACCTTGTACAAAGACTCAGCAAAAAAAGACAGGACAAAGTCCTCCACCATGATTGCCTCAGGCCCTACAAAGCAAGACAAAAACAACAAGAGACCATCTTACCCACCACCAAGCAACAACTAGTTCAGTATGGTGCCTGGGCTCCTGACAGCCTCCCTGATAGCCTGTCCCCAGAGAAGGCCAACCTTCATCTGGGGGGTGTCAAAAAAGCAGGCTCAACCCGCCAGCAAGGTTCCAAGTAAGCAGGTTTGTGACCCAAAATCCAAGTATCTAGCCACCTGAAGCCAAACTAGGAAGTCAACTCGGATTTCCAAATACAATAACATGAACAGAAGCTGATCCTCCCTGGTGGTTGACTTGTTTTGGTGCTTGACTCATTACAAGGATCAAGCCACCCCCTTCACCATCCAACCATGTAATCAACACAATCATGTTCCTGTTATCCTCAATTAACAATAGCTATATAATCCTAATCTCTCAATAAAGAATATGATCTAGTTTCCAAATATTTTTCCCCTTGTAACTCTGCTAAAACAGCACAGTTACAACATGGGGAATTTAATTTGAGAAAAAGTTTGTATGAAATCCCTGCAATAATTTATCAGGCCCAAAAAACTTCTCATATGCTTTTGGTATTTGGATACCAACCAGGCTGTTACTGCTTCTACTGTGTCCTGTGCCATTGCAAACCTGCTGGTCTTCACTACGTAACCCAGGAATTCATCTTTGGACTGGAAGAATTTGCATTTCTTAAGCTTGACGTGTAAGTTTGCTTGGGAGAGTTTCTCCAGTATAAGGTCCAAGTGGCGCAGGTGTTCCTTGTGAGACTTGCTGTAGATGAGGATGTTGTCCATATATGCCCCACAGAAGCAGTCAAGGTACTTGACTAGGACAGTGTTGATCATCCTTTGGAAAGTGCTAGGGGTGTTGCACAGACCAAAGGGCATTACTAGGTATTTGTACAACCCATATCTGGTTTTGAAAACTGTCTTGTATTTGTCTCTGTCTTTGATTCTGATCTGGTTGAAGGCGTCTCTCAGGTCAATTTTCAAGTACACCTGGGCTCTAGTCAGTCTTTCACAAAGGTCATCAGCATTGGGGATGGAATAGTGGTTCTTCACCGTAATGTCAACCAGTTTCTGATAGTTCACACAGGGACACATTCTGCCATCTTTCTTTCCTACAAACAGCATGGGTGACAAGCAAGGGGCCTTTGATACCTGGATGAAGCCCTTTTTTGTCATGTCATCCAGGTATTTTTTCAAGGCTAATTGTTTGCCATGGTTGCAGCTGTAGATGGGGCTGTGGTGTGGTTGGGTTCCTGGTAACAGTTCTATGGCGTAATTGTAGATCAAAATGATGGGGAAATGGGTTGCTGCTTCCTTGCCAAAGTCATGGTTCCACTTCTATAGTGAGGCAGGTAGGATCCCCACACTGGGTTTCATTTTTAGGTTCAGGAGTGTGCTGGGTCTTTTACTGGTTGGACTCAGCTGGAATGACACCACGTCACACAAATTGTCTTCCTTCAAGGCAACTGTTTGGTTACAGAAATTCAGTATGGCACTGTGTCTGAGGGACCAGGAGTCTCCTAGGATCAAGGGGTGGGGGAGTCCCTTCAGGATGATGGGGAGCACTGGGTAGGTGTTCTGACCTCTTTTCAATGGCAACTTGGTTGTTCACCTGAATCCCAGGTTGAGGGAGCTGTTTTCCATGATCACTTTGACACCTTTGGTGGTGGCCTTTAGTCCTAGATCCTTTGCAAGGATGGCGTTAATAAAGCTTTCTTCAGCTCCTATATCAATGAAAGCCTCAGCAGTCTGGGATGTTATGAGTGTTTTCACTTCAACTTGGATAAAATTTTAAGACTGGGTGGAGGTGTTTATTTGTGCTAAGGAAACTGTAGGACCACTCTTCTTGGGGCAAGCCTTAGTGAGGTGGCCAGGTTCATGGCAGTAGAAACACAACCCTTCACGGTAGTGGTGTTGTAGTTCCTCAGGGGACATTACTGGTCTGTTGGTTGTTGGGGTTGGTTTGTGCGCTGAGTGGAAGAGGGGGCGCCTTCCTGGTTAAGGCTCAACCCTCTACACAAAAGGAGTAATTCATCTAGGCCAAGCGTGGGGTATAGTGCTTGAAGGTGTCCCAATACTTCTCAGTGTGTTTTTTGTGCCATTTGTTGCACCAGGTGTGACAAAAATAGCAGGATAATAAGAAGCTGTCTCCATGTGGTGAGGAATCACCCACAAAATCCACATAGAGTTAATGATTAACCACCAACACAGCTTCAGATACTGTTTTGTGAAATTTCCAAATGAGATACTAGATGTCAGGGAACCAACCCTGACTGGCCGGCTTGCTAGTGTCTGGGAACTGGCAGGTTGCGGACTGGATGGGCAGGGCTCACCAAAGGATTGATGCTAACTTAATGAGGTAGGACATTGATTTTCCCAGCCACAACCACAGACCAGTGGCAGGGACAATAGCATCTATTATTCCCGTGAGAGTTACATATACAATTCCAAAAAGCTTGTTGGTATGGTCCAGCAGGAGCTCAGTGGCAGAGGCGGGCATTGGTTTGGGGGTGACAGGCGGCACCATGTCTATTTGGTAGGTAGGAAGGAAGTTGTATTTATCTCTGAACAGGCAGGGTTTGGTAATGTACTGTCAGGAACCAATTCCTGACATCATTAATTGTTCTCAAGGGACTGTTAAATTGTTCACAATTATGGTATAGCATTTCCTAAGGACATCTCACCAATTCCCCTGATGATTGTTTCACCTCCAGGGTATTGTGAAACTCTATAAAATTTCATTATCAAAACCCAGCTGCAATGTTTCACACTTGTGATCAACTGAGCTCAACCCCTTGCTCCTGATACGTAATGGATGTGATTGAGATCTCCTAATGTTGGATCTTATGGTTATTTAAGTGAATAATGCCCTTCCTTGATTCTTGTTTGTTTAATAAAACCTTTATCCTGTTCCTAATTCCAGATTTACTGCTTGCTACAATAGTTGGATATAGGAAACCTATCTAGTGCCTAGAATGCTTACTACTAATATTGGTGGTGGCTTGGGTGTATTAGCTTTGCTACTATGTATGACTCTCTTCTTGATCTCCTACAACACTGACTTGGTCCTCTTGGTTGTGATTCCTGCTATGAAGAATGTGAGCGCTACTGCTGGGTTGATGAAAATGGCCACCTTGACTGAAATCAATATGGAATACTGGATGGAGTACAGAGACCCTATTCTGAAGAAGTGGGTCCCTGACATGTACCAAGGCCTTCTTGGTTGTATCTGGTTTTCTCAGTAGTTCTGGCCAAGGGGTCCTGGGCTAGTATGTTATTGGTGGTGTAGTCTCTGTACTTGGGCTTTAAGGGGTACTCTGTGAATTGGACGGCACCAAAGGGAGCACCTGGCGGGCGGTACGTAGCTGGCGGGTTGGCAGGGGGGTCAGATGATCTTCAAGTTAACTGGCAGATTACAAGGATAAAATACAGCAATAATTGGGGAAACCAATATCTCACAACCTTTATTTAAAAATGACAATAAGGTTTTGGTCTTGGCCTGGTAGGTATTTATCCCACACTGCCAGGCTTCACTTCCTGTTTGGGGTTTCTGGGCTTGGGCGGGTTGGCATTGGGTGTCTCAGATGGCAGTGTGGCGCTTGGCACTAGCGGTTTGCCACTGGCTGCTTTGGGGTGAAAAGACTTCAAACTCTTCTGTTTATTGATTTGAGTGCTGGGTGCCTCTTTGGGTTCAGTGCCTTCCCCAGGACTTTGGGAGGGTTTGGAATAATTCTCAGGGAGAGATTTGTCTAATTTGCCGGGCAAACCGCCGGTGTCAGGCTTGGCACCTTGGGGAAATTCCCAGCATCTTGCACTGGCGGTTTATTTGCAGAATCTTGTGGAACAGCTAAGGGTTTGGGTCCTGGCAGGCTGGTAGCAGCTTCTTTAATTAGTAGCAGGTTATTGTGTTCCCAGCCTATGAGTCTGGAGGTCCACAAAGGGTTTTGTCCAGGGTTCAACTCTGGTTCTGTACTTTGAGATTTAAGAGCATCCAAATTTTTATTCCTGACACTAGAGTTCAGTAAAATAATTAACCCTAACCAAAAGAGCCCAAGATAAATAGCCTGCAAAAGCATCAGAATGTCTTCAGAATAAAATTCAGGACATTGAGATATAACCAGATTTTCAGTTTCAAAGTTAGGTGGAACATCTCCAAGATTGGCAGGCATGGGATTAACATTAGGCAGAGGCAACAACAAAGTACCAACAGCAGGCCCCCATCTTCCCATAATAATCCAGCTAAGGATTAAATTGTAGGGAGTGTAGCGCAAAAGTCCAACAATAGGATGAATTTAAAATGAAGATTAGACCAAGATGTTTGATTTTAGTTGAGTAAATTTTTGGGAGGACTCAACTCTTATGAGTTGAAACAGTTATTATTATTCAATATTGTCAGGGATCCAGCCTGTGGGGAGTACTTGGGAACTTGTGGGTGGACGGCCTGCGGGCCCATCAGGAAGGGCCCATCACAAGATAGGTGCTAACTTTACAATAAAAGATAGCAATTTGCCTAAGAGGGCCCAAGTTCCACTTGCAGGCACCATATAATTAATCAGACCTGTAAGAGTGATGTACATCACCCCAAATATCTGAGTGAAAGTAGATTAATTGGCCACAACAAATTCTTGCAGGCAGTTGGGCCACGGGGTGAGAGATGGTGTCATTGGAACCAAATATGTGGACAGGTAGTTGTACTTGTCTCGGAATAACAGAGGGGGCCAGATAATTTTGATGCCTTCTATGTAAAGGACTTCTGTCTCTCTAGTTCTAGCTTCAGGGTTGTGGATTAGGATTTCCTCTAGTGTGGACTCCAAATACGCAGGGTTGGGGAGGGTACTCGGTGAAATGTACTGGGCTGTAGGGAGCTCCTGGTGGACAAAAAAATTTTGGGCGGCTGGTCTGCGGTTTCTTGGGGTTGATGGGTGTGAGGTGCAGAACTGCATGAGGTAAAATTTAAATGAAATAGAACTAATATCAAATATGGAATAACCTGGTTGAGCCAAAGGTTCATGTCACTTTATTTCAAGGATGGCAATGGGCAACTTCCTGGTGGTCCAGGGTATAAGTATGCCCATCTGCCATGGGTAAACTTTTACAAATTTCTTTGGCCCAGGTGCTACTGTCTACCAGGTTTTTCCAGTCCTCAGTAGCATCCCTTGCCGGAGTTAATTCATTGGCTGGTTTAAACTGAGAATACTCAAATTTCCTTGTCAGGTTGTGGGGTTGGTCATCTCTGGGCGGCCCAAGTCCTACAGGAAGTTTCTTTGTTTCCTCTTCTGTGGTGGCCCAAGTTATTCTGGGATCTTTGGCTTGGCCTACCCTCTGATTGGTTGGGTTTACAGGAACCTTTAGTATGGGGGTGTTGATTTTGGTTCATCAAGCTTTAGGGGATTCCCCAAAGTCAAATCCTGCTCTGGTTTGAGCCCAAAAATCTGCAGGCAGGCAGCCCACAGGGTATCAGGGTTCAAATCCCATAGTTGAGTTATTCTATGAGCATTTTAACAGGAGTTTGTCACTTGTGACAAATATATATCAAAATTTGACTAAGCAATACTGCCTGAATCCTGAGCTCCTATTCCTTCCACATTGACAAGGAAGTATCCAGTCCAGTTTGCAAAGAAACCTTGAGTGACCAACTTCTTATGACCATGCTGATAAATAAGCTCATATTGGGTGACCCTTAAATTACGTCAATTCATCAACGTCAGTTTGCAAGGAGAAATTGGTTTCAGCTGGCAGACTGGAGCAGCTGTAACCCATTTTTGATCAACCATTTGATTTAAATCTGCTAATACAGTCAATTTTGTTAAAGGGTTTCAGGCTTTTTGAGCCTTCCTACTTGGGCAGATAATCCCTGGCTTTATGGAGCCTACCGTGACACCAGATGCCAGCATCATGAGTCAATTGGATGGAGATTTCTGCAATCCAAAATTGTTGCAGGAATTTCATTTGGGCCAGCTTGCTTTGGGCAGATTGGATCCATGCCACAGCGTTGTTGTTGGCTCCAGCAAAAGGTTCCAAGGTGGTGCTCCAAAGTCTCTGAGCTACATAGGCGGGCATGGTGCTTTTGTCAGTTGCCGGCAGCATGGTGGCGGGTGCTTGGAAGAACCCTTGTGCTGACAGGGCATTGAAGGCGGGAAGCGGGACCACCATGTTCTGTTAGAGGACAAAGCCATCAAGTATCTTGGCTCCAGGCGTGTAGAGTGTCCAGTCTAGCAGAAGGCCAGACATGATTCTATCAAGGATTTGTTGGCCACAGCAAGTACAGGCAAGAGGCATAATTTTGGGGGGTAAAGTAGGATGGAAAACCTACCTCTGCAACAAATAATGTAACTGTGCTGTTTATAGCAGAGTTACAAGGGGAAAATATTTAGAAACTAGATCATATTCTTTATTGAGAGGTAAGTATTATATAGTCATTGTGAATCATGGATAGTAGGAACATGATAGTGTTGATCACATTGTGAGATGGTGAAGGGGGTGGCTTGATCCTTGTAATGAGTCAAGCCCCAAAACAAGTTACCCACCAGGGAGGATCAGCTTCTGTTCATGTTATTGTATTTGGAAATCCAAGTTGACTTCCTAACTTGGCTTTGGGTGACTGGATAATCAGATTGTGAATCACAACCCTGCTTACTTGGAACCTTGCTAGCGGGTCAAGCCTGCTGTTTTGACAATGAGTTCTCTCAACCAATTTTCCATCATTTTGATGGAAAATTGGTTGACAGAACATCTGCCTGCCCCTAAAAATGATAATATTAGCTTAAATAATAAGAAGTAATTTATAGACATTGCAGCGATGTCTTAAAGCAATTGCTCCCAGAAAGAAAAGTAAAGGCAAAAACAAAATTAAATGTGGCATTAAACTAAAGACACCATTTATGGGCTCTCAAATTTTAATCACATTGTGGTGCTGAGTTCAAATCTGTACCATATTTCAAATTTTTAGTTGAGCCAACTACTCCAGGAAAACTTTTTGGTTGCGGTTTAAATTTCCACTTTTGCCCATTTTCAATAAAAATCTGTCTGCCCACATATTGTATATTTGACGTTCAATACGTCAACATCGATTCAAAAAGCGGTTGATTTAGCGTTTATAAGATACATGAAAAAGGGGAGCGCAAACTTACATCAAATCAAAAAGGTGGATGCGTTTTCATTTACAATCCTCATTTCAGCCAAAAAATCTAGTTCTCCATTCAAAAGGTTGAATAAGTTTCGGATAAGATCGCATCTCTCATATTATTCCCAAAGTTAAAATAATACCATGTTTAAACAATTGTCCCAACGTTCTATACTTAGATCCTTGTATGCACAAGCCACCAAAAGGTCTAGCATTGTATCTTTAAGAACTAGCTTTCTTCCAACCCAAACCTTCTCAGTTTCCTCATTCCCACGCCAGGAAAAAGAAACTGCCCCAATCTCTTCTATTCCTAAAGATGTCATTTATAAACGAATCCATGATGTTTTAAAGAAATACGGAAAGATTGATGAATCTAAGGTATTTTTGACTGCTAGCTGTTGATATTTCACACAATATATATATATGCTGGCTTACTAAATTTATTTCTCATACTTTAGATTTCAGAAACAGCTCATTTCTCTTATGATCTCAAGTTAGACTCACTTGATACAGTTGAGGTGGTCATGGCTATTGAAGAGGAATTTTCTATTGAAATCCCTGACCATGATGCTGATGAGATCAAAACTGTAACTGGTGCCATCAACTATGTTGCATCTCGTAGCGATGCACACTAGGTTGAGAACTCTTTGGTTGAATCAAACTCAAGTTTTTAAACGCAAATAGTTTCAAATATGAATGCGTACTCAACTCCTTTTGGTGTTTAATTTAATATTGTTTGGTATAATATCCAATAGTTTGTCTCATTGATATTATTAATTTATTAGGGCTCAACTATCTGCTATACTCTCTATTGTTTTGTAGTCAACTATTGATTCTATAGACTATCCGACTATTATTTAATATTGTTTAGGTTCTTTTTATTTATTAAAAACATCTGGAAATTACTGGTTTTAACTAAACTAAGTATCAGTAAGAAATAAGGATAACTAATTAATATTGAAAATAAATTTATGCTAGCATTGTTTAATTGTGGTTATGGTATTTTTTCTGAGGTAGTGCTTCTATTTACAAATATTATGCTTATTTAAGATAAATAACTTTGATTCTTATAGCTTTTACTATCGCTGTTATAATATTTTGTTTCTACTGAAATTTGTACAAAAGTATAAAAACTTTATTCTATACATAATTTAATATTATCCTTTATAAAAGGTCAACCAATGAACCCAAAATATCAGTTTGAGATCTTTTAAATTAATACTATGTTTTAAACTTCTCTCCCCCATGATTTTCTTTACAAAGCTTCTAAATATATATCAAAAATGAATAATAATTGAAATATGAAGCTTCCTTTTTGGAAAATATTTTTCAAATAAATTTTTAAACACAAAATAGCTCAATAGAAGAGAAAGATTGTTTGAAAATATTATATTTTACAAATGGAAATTTATTTTTGTATGGTAAATCACTTTTAAAAATATTTTGCAAATTTAAATAAAAATCAAACTGTGCAGTCTGAGTATTTAAACAACAGAATAATTTAATAGAATGACTGCCAGAATATCTTAGTTTAATATTCAATGGAGGATTCTTTCCTATCTTGTGGATTAGGGTATTCAGATTGACATGGTATCATACTCTCTTAAAGTGCCTACTGACCATTCCCGTGGATAACAATTTACTATTACTTTGTAGCTAACTAGAATGAGATAAAGTATATAAAGAAATAGTTCATTCTAGTTAATACAAAGGTGATACAAAATGATAGGACATAGTGGGCATCATTTTGTATGGGGTTTGGCATAGCAGTAAATTTCTTCTCTGATAGAAGTTTTTGCTTTAAGATTTAAAGTAACAAACCACTGTACAGTAGTTTTAAAAGCTATGGCGACAAGCGAAACCAATTCAGATTTAAACGAAATGAACTCAGCTTTAAACAAAATTGAAATAAATCCAAATCTATTGTAAATCAATATAAATTTGTTTAAAATTGATTTCGTTTAAATCTGAATTGTTTTCGCTTGTCGCCATAGCTTTTAAAACTACTGTACTGGAATAAAATATTATCAATGAGAATAATACAGTGCACAGTATTTTTCTGAACTATAAAATTGCACCTTGTTCACTTCATTCCTAATTTATACTTTTGTGTTAGGAAAATTAATCTAGGTACTATGCTTATTAGAATAAAAAACCTCACAAATTATTTAAAATTTTAGCTTATAATGTAAGACTAAGATTTATTATAATGTACATTGATTTGATGTAAGAGTCCTAAAAAACCTGCCAATCAGTAAAGTTTCCAAGTCCTCCAGCCTTAAATAGAGACACCTCCTCCTGATGTAGCAAAAAGTCTCAACAAGTGCAGGCCAAACCTCATTATAACCTGGAGGATTTGGTTCACACATTTAATCAAGGTTATGTTCTTGCTTTTTCCCATTGTTGGGATCCTCCTGACATGCAATTACATTTTCATTATGTGTTTGATTGATAGTTAAACTCTTAAAATGAGTTCAAAGCTTTTTTGAAGTAGCTTTTTATATTATTTTTTATTCTAATTATTCAATTTCAAGTCTCCTAATTCAGGCAAATACCTGTTTTGTCAAATGCATTGTCACAACATCTACAATTACCTCCTCTTGGAAAACTAATTCCCTGAGTGACTCGCTGAATGATTTTCCAACTAATCATTAAGTCGGTGGCGCTGTTATCATTTGACCATATATTATGAGGATCAAACATTTCAAGTCCTAAGAGGAACACTACTTGGACAAACCTCGTGACCTAAAAGGAACAATTACTTTGATAAGCTCCATGATGTACATGGACAGTATGTGGCTTCTCATGATACTATACAATTCTCTAAACTCATATCCAATAAAGTATCATTCTCTTCTTAATTTTTCCCTTTATCTCATTTATTATACTTCTAAGAAGTATATACTTGACAGCAGCATAAAAACATATGAAGAGCAATATAAAAATTTGAAGGGGAGAATTTGGGAAAGTATCAGGGAAGTAGAAGCAGTTGTTGTCATGAATGACATTTCAATACTTGTATTGAAAACCCAAGAGTTAAACCCTGGTTCCCAGGAGGTGGATCCAACCCTCCAGACCAGTCCAGGAACTGCCAATCCGTTCAAAGATGGGCTCAACTCAGTAAATTACTCTGCATTCCGCCGGCCTACTACAGAGGACCCTCCAAAGACTACTTGAGTCACACAAAGTGGACGGGAGACTGCCCACTTGTTAAATTGCAAACCCAGGTTAACGAGTTACTCCAAGACCTGCCAGCCTCCCAGAGACAATTCCCCAAATGTTCATCAGATTGATGCCAACCTTGAGCCACCAAAGACCCAAACCTATGCAGAGGTTGCAGCTTTCCTTAAGAAGGTTAAGACAAAACCTATTTTTAACCTTGCCAATGACCACCAGCAACTGCCAGTCTCCTGCCCAGAAGGGGTAGTGCAATTGGACTACTCAGGTGACATAGTGAACAGTGGCGGCAAAACAAAGCATCACCTTTCCAATTTGCCAGAACAGGCACAACCTGGATCTGCCACCCTTGAGACCCCAAGCCAAGACCCACGTCCCGCCAGTGCCTTGTCTGCAAACCTGAACCCTACAAAAATCAAAGAAGCAAAGTCCCAGGGTATAAAAACCCTGGCGGTACAGTAAAGACCCCATTGTCATTTTTGATAATAAAGTTTTATGAACCTTTGGTTCAAACAAACCTTACATTATCTAGTCTTAGTGATATTCCATCTTAATTCCAGTCAAGTAGACCATCAGGCCGCCGCCCTCCCCCAAGACCAACCTGCTAAATTGCCCCAGGCATTATACCGTCCCCCGGGAGCCCCCTTTGGACCTGTGCATTTTACTGGATACCCCCCAACCCGGCCTATTCAGAGTACAACTTGGAGAGTATCCTCATTGCCAACCCCTTGGCCAGGACTAGAGAAACCAAATACATAGGACACAAAGGAAAGTGGTACAAAAGGCCGCCAAGATTGTTCAAAGACAAGTACAATTATCTGCCTGCCTACTTTGTTCCTATGACTCCTCCCTTAACCCCACAACCAGACCGCCTGCTGGAACCTACTGCTGCAGCTGCGACCACCTCTACCCAACTGTTTGGAGTACTCTACATTACTTTGACAGGTTTTGCAGGTTCCGCAGTCCCCAACTCCGGACCCTGGTCCTTACTCGGACGTTCTGTATCTTATATTATCAAATTAGCACCCATTCTATGGTGGGCCTTACCCGCCGGCTTGGCCGCACCTCACCCCAAGCCGCCCAATGCCTCTGCCTACAACTGGCTTCCTGACATTATGACAATCTTTTAAAAGCACGGTAACCTGGGCCCCAAGATGTTATTAACACTTGGGGCAACTTGTATGCTCGTTTTTGTGATAATCACTTATTACACCCATAAGGCACTTACCCCCCTGATACTCCCATGGATGAAGAACCAACCTGCCAAAGAATTGAAAGACCCTGCACCTGGTGCAGAACCCCAGAACCCGGCCACATCACAAGTGCAAAATGTGATAGTGAACCAGACCACAACCAAGGGGTATATGCCCCAGATGGGCAAACTCACCTTAGAAGAAGCCCACCAAGCCATGCCAGTCCTACGCCTCCACTTCCAAACCAATGCCAAAGCCTACCCCAGTGACACTGCAAAAGTCTTGGGGGTGGCTGCCATGCTATCAGGAGACACACTGGATTGGTTCGGGAAGGCCACTGCCAAAGATGTTGAATTTTGCCTTGACTATTTGAAATTTGAAGCTGAACTCATGAGCACTGGTGATGACCAAGACACCAGATACTATGCGCTGAACTCTATGTTAGAGATCCTACAAGCAAACCGCCCTATCCAAGCCTATATCAGAGAGTTCCTTAAACTGAAAATGCGCACCCAACTTGAAGACAAATTATCTGCCATTATCTTCAGAAAGGGAGTAATTCAGCCATGAAAGACCTGCTGAAGCACCACCTGCCTACACTGAGCCTAGAGGAATTACTGCCCTATGGAAAGGCCTGAGTCTAACCCAAGAAAGACAGAACGTGAACCCTACCCGAGCCGGCAGAGCCATGACGCCCAATCAACCTGGAATGTCCCCTGACAAGTTACAACACCACTATTGAGATGGGTTATGTTTCTACTGCCACGAGGCCGGGCATCTAACCAGAGCATGCCCTAAGAAGAATACACCTTCTGTATCCTTGGCGCAAATAAACACCTCTGCGCAATCTTATAAATTCATCCAAGTGACCATAGACTGTATGGGAATAAAGCGTCAGATAGAGGCCTTTATTGACACAGGAGCCGACAAAAGCTTCATTGACGCCAACCTGGCAAAGGAACTAGGACTAACAGCTTCAGAGCGCAGCCTACAAGTAACCATGAGAAACAGTTCCCTGGACACTGGCTACGTGTGCAAACAGGAACTTCCCTTGACAATTGGACAGAACGTGTACCCAACTCCCTTGATCCTCTTGCCAGGATTGCCCCATCCTCTAGTACTGGGGGACTCATGGTCCGACAGACATAGTCTGATTCTAAATTATTGTGAGCAGACCACCACCTTAGGACAACCTGAATCTTGTGACATTGTTCTGTATGAGTCCTGGAAGAACCCCAACCAACAGACTATTAACCATAAAGATGGAATCCAGTGTTGGGACACTACCTATTCCCCTGCAAAAGTGGGACCACATATTTAGCAAAGAAGAGGCCACAAAACTACCCAGCCACTCAAAATATGACCACACTATAGACCTACTACCAGGTACCCAATCACACCACAGCCCCATCTATAGTTGCAACCACTGAGAACAAGTGGCCTTGAAAGCTTACCTGGAGGATATGACAAAAAAGGGTTTCATCTGAGTATCAAAGGCCCTGTGCTTGTCACTGATGCTGTTTGTAGGGAAGAAAGACGGCGGAATGCGTCCCTGCGTGAACTATCAGAAGCTGAATGATATCACTGTGAAGAACTGCTATCCCACCCCCAACGTCAATGACCTTTGCAACATACTAACTGGAGCCCAGGTGTACTCAAAAATTGACCTAAGAGATGTATTCAACCAAATCAAAGAGGGTGACAATTACAAAACGGTGTTAAAGACCAGGTATGGACTCTACAAATACCTGGTGATGCCATTTGGACTATTCAACGCCCCAGCACCTTCCAGCGCATGATAAACACAGTATTGGGTGAATACCTCAACCATTTCTGCGTGGCCTACCTTGACAACATCCTCATCTACAGCAAGACCCACAAGGAACACCTACACCACCTGGACCTTATACTAGAAAAACTCTCCCAAGCAAACTTACATTCTAAGCTTAAAAAGTGTGAATTCTTCCAGTCTGAAGTTGAGTTCCTGGGATACGTTGTGAAGACCGGCGGGTTTGCCATGGCACAGAACAAAGTAGAAGCAGTAACATCTTGGCCGGTGCCCAAATGCAGAAAAGATGTGAGAAGTTTTTTGGACCTGGCAAATTATTGCAGGGATTTCATCAAAAAAATTTCTCTGATTACCTTGCCCCTGACCCGCCTTTGCTCAGACAAGGTTACCTTTTCTTGGACTGACAAGTGCACATCAGTATTTGAGGCCCTGAAGCTTGCTTTCACCTCTGCCCCCGTCCTGGCCATGCCCAACCCATCCAAGCCATTTGTACTGGAAACAGACGTGTCCAGCTTTGCGGTGGGGGGGTCCTTCTTCAGGAAGGAGGTGATGGCATGCTACATCCTGTAGCATATTACTCCAAGAAGATGCTGCCTGCTGAAGGAAACTACCCAATCTACAACAAGGAGATGCTTGCAATAATGAAGACCCTGAAACATTGGCGCCAGTACCTATGTGGTGCTAAATTTCCAGTAAAAGTCTTAACCAACCACAAGAACTTGGTTTACTTCTTTAAACCCAGACAGCTAAACCAGAGCCAGGCCAGATGGGCCTTGGAACTGGCTGACTATACCTTGACCATTGATTATAAGCCTGGGAAGGTGAACGTGGTACCTGACGCCCTGAGTAGAAGAGCTGATCTGACCCCTTCTTCTGTGGAAACCAAGGACCACAACACACATGTACTCCTTGACCCTGCCAGCCTAGGCATCCAATTGATGTACATGAAAATCATGGCCCGCAAACCTGACATAATTGGGGCGCAGAAACAAGACAAATACTCAGCGGACCTTGTTGCTGACTTGACCTCAGACCCAGAGAGCCGCCACCACAAGAAAGGATTATCGCTGAAAGGATCCACCCTGCTATTACACAACTGGATCTATGTACCAGAAGGTGAAACAAGGACTAAAGTACTCATTGACTATCACAACTCAGAGATGGCTGGCCACCCTGGCAGACTCAAGACACTCCAAGGAATCAAGAATGATTACGCTTGGCCCCAACTGAACAAAGATGTGGCTGCCTACATCAAAGGCTGTGAGACATGTGGAGGAACCAAAACCCGTAGATCCAAACCTGAAGGCCTGCTAACACTGCTAGACATACCCGCGGGGCCCTGGCAGTCTGTTTCAATGGGCTATATTGTAGAACTGCCTCCCTCCAATGAGTTTAACGCCATCCTGGTCATGGTAGATAGGTTTACTAAGATGTCCTATTTTGTCCCTACCATCACTCACTGCACTGCCGCAGAGACGGCTAGACATTTCCACGACCGCATCCTAACTCAACACGGCACTCTGTTTGAATACATCACTGATAGAGGACCACAATTCACCTCCAAATACTGGACTCAGGTGATGAAGGACTTGGGGGTAAAGCGCTGTGTATCAACCTCCTACCACCCACAGACCAACAGCCAGACTGAACGTGTGAACCAGATACTTGAACAATACCTACAATGCTATGCCAACGCCAACCAGGATAACTGGGCCGAGATGCTACCCATGGCACAGTATGCCTACAACAGTAAAGACCACGCCTCCACGGGAATGTCCCCCTTCAAGGCCAATTATGGATTTGACCCATCTTGGGATCCCAGTATTGGCAGTAAGGAAATAAACCCATCAGGAAAAACCTGGATTGAACAGATACACAACACCCAACAAACCTGTTTTAAGAATCTGACCCGCGCTGTCCAGACTTATAAGGCTTTTGCCAACAAAAAGAGAATTCCTGGGAAACCATTGAAGGTAGGGGATGAAGTCTATCTGGACTCTCAAAACGTGCCTCTGACTTTTCCCTGTTGGAAGTTAGCCCACAGAAGAAGTGGCCCCTACAAGATCACCAAACTAGTGGGTGAAGTAGCATTTGAACTAGAATTACCCCCCTTGTGGAAAATACACAACGTCTTCCACCGCGCGCTTCTATTCAAGAAAGAGGGGAACTCACTCCCCCACCAGAAACTCAAGACTGAACCCCCTCTCATCCAAGTAGGACGCTCTGAAGAATACAAAGTTGAATATATTCATGGAGACCGTACCCACTATAAAACCCTCCAGTACTACATC
This sequence comes from Entomophthora muscae, assembly GCA_014839935.2. Lineage (NCBI taxonomy): Eukaryota > Fungi > Entomophthoromycota > Entomophthoromycetes > Entomophthorales > Entomophthoraceae > Entomophthora > Entomophthora muscae. The sequence continues at coordinate 130,538 of QTSX02007246.1, forward strand.
AAGTGGAAGGGATACCCACCTGAGGAAAGCACCTGGGAACCATTAAGCAACCTACCCAACGCCCAACTAGCAATCCAACAATACCTTGAGAAGAAGGCCAGGAATGAAGGGACCCCTGGGAAGGAAGGGGATGATGTCATAAATGACATTTCAATACTTGTATTGAAAACCTAAGAGTTAAACCCTGGTTCCCAGGAGGCGGATCCAACCCTCCAGACCAGTCCAGGAACTGCCAATCCGTTAAAAGACGGGCTCAACTCAGTAAATTACTCTGCATTCCGCCGGCCTACTACAGAGGACCCTCCAAAGACTATTTGAGTCACACAAAGTGGACAGGAGACCGCCCACTTGTTAAATTGCAAACCCAGGTTAACGAGTTACTCCAAGACCTGCCAGCCTCCCAGAGACAATTCCCCAAATGTTCATCAGATTGATGCCAACCTTGAGCCACCAAAGGCCCAAACCTATGCAGAGGTTGCAGCTTTCCTTAAGAAGGTTAAGACAAAACCTATTTTTAACCTTGCCAATGACCACCAGCAACTGCCAGTCTCCTGCCCAGAAGGGGTAGTGCAATTGGACTACTCAGGTGACATAGTGAACAGTGGCGGCAAAACAAAGCATCACCTTTCCAATTTGCCAGAACAGGCACAACCTGGATCTGCCACCCTTGAGACCCCAAGCCAAGACCCACGTCCCGCCAGTGCCTTGTCTGCAAACCTGAACCCTACAAAAATCAAAGAAGCAAAGTCCCAGGGTATAAAAACCCTGGCGGTACAGTAAAGACCCCATTGTCATTTTTGATAATAAAGTTTTATGAACCTTTGGTTCAACCAAACCTTACACTATCTAGTCTTAGTGATCTTCTATCTTAATTCCAGTCAAGTAGACCACCAGGCTGCCGCCCTCCCCCAAGACCAACCTGCCAAATTGCCCCAGGCATTATACCGTCCCCCAGGAGCCCCCTTTGGACCTGTGCATTTTACTGAATACCCCCCAACCCGGCCTATTCAGAGTACAACTTGGAGACTATCCTCATTGCCAACCCCTTGGCCAGGACTAGAGAAACCAAATACATAGGACACAAAGGAAAGTGGTACAAAAGGCCGCCAAGATTGTTCAAAGACAAGTACAATTATCTGCCTGCCTACTTTGTTCCTATGATTCCTCCCTTAACCCCACAACCAGACCACCCGCTGGAACCTACTGCCGCAGCCAAGACCATCTCTACCCAACTGTTTGGAGTACTTTACATTACTTGGTACAACATGCCATTTCAAAAACGGCATCTTGAAAAACGCCATCTCAAATTTAATTTGAGATGGCGTTTTTTGCATTAGTGATTTTGAATCACAAAAAAATAAAATAAACAATAAAATAGTTAAAATTTACATATACTTTTATAATACAGCATCTCAAATTTACGCCATCCCAATTCTGTCACTTTGAGTCAGATTAATTAAATCTTATTTTGCTAACTTTATTTACATATGAAAACACTTAGTGTGGGGCGTGTTTACGCCATCTTGACTTTACGTCATTTCAAATTACACCATATATCTTAAACTAAAATAAGTTTATACCTGACTTAAAATAAAGCCTGTGGTATAGTGCCAGAAGATGTTCCTATAGTATTAATCTAAGACACTTATAAAAGGAACAACCTAAAAAGACGCCACTATGATAGTCCTTCTAGTGATTGTCATTGCTGGGTAAAAAAACCAGTTTTGTTATATGTAATTTACAACTTTATTATACATGGATACATTGATAAGGGTTTCATCAATAAAATATTTTAATAGTGATTTTAATATAGAAGAGGGTGATTACACCATTTTGATTTATGTCACTTCAAATTCCCCCAAGTTTCACATCACCTAATTAATTCAAGGTGCACAATGGATAGGGGGAAATAAGGGGAAATTACCTATGATGCAAGGCTACGCCATATTGATTCCCCCACCGCAATTCTTGTTTTCTACTTTTCAGAAGTATAGTTTCATGTCAAAACCAACATTAATAAAAAATGTAAGAAAACATATGGAAATTTGCAAATATATCTATTTTCATCTCCTCTAGACAACTGGGTACTTTTTAACCCCAGTTGCATAAGCTAGTTTTTGAGAAATCAAGTTTTACTCTTTGGCCTGGTTGAGGTAGCTCCACCGTAAATTTGTTAATTTAATATAAAAAATGATCAAAAACATTATGTTTTTGAGCTACAGCACCTCAATTACGTCACTTCAAAAACGCCATCTTGAGAGCAAGTTTTCAGTCAAAACTCAAAGTTTTGCCTACTTGTGTTACTAATAATAAAAATATTTTTTCAAAATAAAAAACATTGAAAGTTTGATAGTATATTTTTTTTGATCTCCTCTACAATTCTATGTAAAAATTGATATTTTTATATTAAAAACATTCTTGTTTTTCTCTTTAAAAACAACCCCCAAATTGCTCATATTTTGATACTAATTCACTTTTAGATGCCTCCCAAGTCCATCAACAAAGCTGTGTCCAAGGCCAAAAGGCCAAAACTACCCCTAAAAAGCAGCCTGCTAAGGGTAAAGCTCCCCCCAAGACCCCTACGCCCTCACCAGAGCCTGAGGAAACAAGCCCAACCCCTCCCCATTCTCCTTTTGTTTACTCCCCGTCAGACCCTCAAGAGAAGTTGTTCAACTTTAACCGCCACTCTGACCCCACTTCAGAGCCTGAGGATGAAGAAGAGCAGGAGCCTGAGCCTGGTGCTCCTGCAGATGAGCCAATTGAGCTCTGGGATCTTAATACCATTTATAATGTATGCAACAGAAATGGCACATTTGCTGTGCCCGCCACATACCCTGTCAGCTATCCAATTATGACAAAGAAAGGGGGTGCTGACTTTGTCCACAAGGGCTACAGCTTCAGCTGCAACAACAAGAAGAAGCCCATTCATCAGCATCACTTCAAATGTGATAATGTTGGCTGTCCAGCTAGACTTACCACCTATGGGTTCACTTGTTTTAAAGCCCTGACTATTGGGCATGAATATGCTGAGCCCTTTGATCCATTGTATCAACTGATCTGCTGGTTTCTTTGCCAGGTCATACCAACCACCAAAGACCAAACTGCAACTGAGGTCGTAAATGATGCACTTATTAATCTAAATGATAACCAACTGGCAACTGTTGGTGGCGCCTCAAAACTTCAGAGATATCTCACTGACCAGATATATGCTCTGAGCACTGAAGGCGTCAGTGCTACATCAATTGACCAGTTGATTTTAACTGAAGAGCAAAAGCTTTCATGGCATGAAGAGAGATTTCTCCTTCACAATGATGGGCAACATGTCCCAGAGCGGATCATCTGCTTTGCTACCTCCCAGGATCTTCAAAACCTTTTAAAATGCAAGACCTGGCTTGCAGATGGAACATTCTCAAACTTTCCAAAGCTCTTTAGCCAGCTTTGGAATATCCATGGGCAGGTTGGCAATCTTGTTCTTCCCTGGTCTTCTTTTTCCTCCCAAATAAGAAGCAGGAAACTTATGTCCGGGCTCTAACAATATTAAAGGCCAAGTTGGATGAGATCCTCCCAACTATTGAAGAGGAGCCAAAGGAGACTAGAGGGCACAAAAAAAGGCCCAGTCAGAAGAAGCCACCCCAATCAAGAAAAAGCTCAAAAGCCTTCCATACCATGAATACCTAGTAGTAGATTTTGAGCAGGCTCAGGCCAATGCTTTTATTAGAGTCTTTAAGAGCTCCCCTCAGGGATGCTACTTTCACTTTTGGCAGGCACTCTGCCGCCGCCTTCAAAAATGCTCTGCACTTCATGAGCTGGTCTACACTGAAGGCACAAAGGAAGCAAAGGACGTGTTCAACTGCTTTGCTGCTCTTGCCCTTGTGCAGAAGGAGGAGACAAATGCCTTCTACGACACCCTCCTCCGCCATCCCTACATTATTGCCAACCAGGCAGCCTTTGCTCCATTCATAGAGTATTTTGAAACTCAATGGGTTGGAGTGTTTCAAGGAGCAAGCCACATCAGAAAGGGTGGTGACTCAATCCAGTGGAACTGCTTTAAGCAGGTAAAGAATGGCCTAATCAAGATCACCTCTTCTCTTGAAGGGTGGCATAGTCAATTTGCCACAAGGGTCCGGGTTCAGAAGCCCAAGTTCAATAAAATCATGGTGCATCTCAAAACTCAGCAGGCCATCTCTGCCTGCCTCTTTAAAACAGGCATCAAGACCAAGGATGATCCCCCCAAGCAAACCAAAGCAGTGAAAAAGTATACAGAGATTAGCAAGGTGGTCCTTGCCTACTATCCCAGGATAGCAAGCTTGAGCATCTCCAAGCTATCTCAGTTGCTCTTTCAACCAATGTATGATCCTTCCTCAATAAACACCACTCTATCTTCTCTATTATTTCCTTTACTTTTATCATTATTTTGATTTTATTTGGTATTTAGTACAAATATATGTTTATTTTAAAGCATATTTTATAGTTAAAATATATGAAAATGGTTGTTTTTGGGATTATTTTAACTTTTGGACTTTACGCAACCTTGTTGCTACTAATTGACCCCATTTTTATTGCAGATTTAGAATTCTGAGGTTTTTTTAAGCCTAGAAATGTTTTTTGAATTTTTATTTTTGGGAATTTTTTTGGGTAGTTTTTGGAGTTCAAAAAATCTAAAATTTTAAACCCGTTTTTTCTTAGTCAAAATGCCGTAAATCAAAATGGCGTTTTTACTAGTAAATTGAGATAGCAGAAATTCAAGATGCCGTTTTTTGAGATGCTGTTTTTGAAATGGCGTGTCCTATCCATTACTTTGACAGGTTTGGTAGATTCTGTAGTCCCCAACTCTGGACCTGGTCCTTACTCGGGTGTTCTGTATCTTATATTATCAAGTTAGCACCCATTCTATGGTGGGCCTTACCCGCCGGCTCGGCTGCACCTCACCCCAAGCTGCCCAATGCCTCTGCCTAAAACTGGATTCCTGACAGTTGTGGGGAATTTTACAAGGAGAAAGAAATAAAAAATACTAGTAGTCATTGTTAGAGTTATGTAAATAAGGTCAGAGCTCAAATAAAAGTTGTGGGGATAAATTGCCCAGAATAAAATCAGAACCAAGAACAAAATTGTGCACTGAAGCTTTATACCTACAAATCTACAAAGGAAAGGAACAAAATGTGAGAATGAAGACAATTAACAACACAGAAAATAGGAGATATAAATGGACCACCAAGAAGAAATGATTTTGCAATAAGGGATACAAAACCTGCTGATCCTGAGTAGAGACTTTTCTCAACCATTCCAAGACGGCAGCAGCCATGGCCTGAGAAGGGGGTATTTTTGACCCCAGGGTAGCTTTCATATATTGGGGAATGACTTTATTGAGAGAAGGTAAACCTATCTGAAAACAAGTTTTAGAGGGGAAATAGGAGGGTCTATAACTCAACTGGGAGGGACAAACTTGAATCTGATTGGCTGGCTGGATACATTCACCTCTTGGTTGGAGACTTCTTCCAAAGCGTTGATGACGTCATAATTTGATATTTTTTGGGCAATCAGCCAGTCAACTGCCAAGCGCCACTGGGTAGTGATATCTTGTAATCTTCAACGCATAAATGTTTGGGCAAAATTCAGGGAGATGCAGGTTAATTCCTTCACTGTCAACAGGGGCAGCTTTAACTTAATTTTTGTCAATGACTAGATTTAAATTATCTAATACTTTCAAGGGTTTTGCTGCTTTCCTGTTCCCATTCTTCTTCTTTGGGTGATCTATCCCAGGCAAAAATGACACTTCTGTGTCAGTCATGTTTTAAACAACTAAATTATTTAAAACTTCTCTTTTATCTCCACAACAGATCAGCAGAAAAAAGAAGAGTTTATCAGGACGTTCTCACAGAAGATGGGGATTAACCTAGCATTAAATAACAGGAGAACAAGGTAACCAACCAACAGATCAACAAACATGGCACCAGCATCATCAACCTGCTCAACATCATCTATATGGTTGAAATTCAAGCTCAAATATGATTTTTTTCTCCTGATTAGCTGAAAGACTTAACAGAAGGTATCAATTGGTTTGGTTTTATAATTAATCAATTTTATTTCCTAGGTGACCGTCAAGAGCTGGAGAAGCTACAGAACTGATTCCTGTTCCCAGAGATATTATATTATTCCAAATATCAGGATGAAAATTAAAAGTTAATAGTAAACATATACTACCTATTAACTTTTCATTATTAGGAAATATATTATAACCAGTAAAAGAAGTGTCTTCTTCCAAATCAGCTGAAAGATTGCTGGCAGGAATCAAGTTAAGAAGATTCCTGAAAATCAATGAGTATAAATTACATTTACCTTTTTCTTAACCCTTATCTGCCATTTTTCTTATGTTGCTTCAATAAATCTTATGGTTCTTGGCTCCTGTTCTTGTCTTTTAAATGATATTGTCTTGTCTCTATATGACTTTTATTGGATCAATTATAAGATAATTTGAGTAGTCAATGATTTATTGTTTGGTGGCTCATGGAATCTTATTTCCATACTTCACCCCTTACACTATCCTTTCATGAGGATTGCTTCCTCCTACATAATTACAGTGTTAATGTCAAGGACAGAATAATCTGTTTTGCAACCTCCCAGGATTTGTACAAACTCCTCAAGTTCAAGACTTGGCTTGTAGACAGTGCTGTCAGGATTGAAAATTCCCCTCCTCTTGAAAACCAGGCCTAGGAGCAGGATTTAAACCCTGAACCTGAATTCCTGCAGGCTGCCTGCCCTGAGGACCAAGGGGCTTCACACCCGCGTGTTTTTGGAATTAAGCCCCCACAAGCTGAGGTCCAGACTAAGTCTTGAAGCAAGAATATCAACATGGACTTGGGAGCAATGTGTCCAAGGATAAACTTGTCAGCTTGCCTAATAGAGGCAAGGAAATTCCCTCTATGAACTTCATGAACTTGAAGGCCTCATGGGTAACCAATCAGGTTCCGCTACCCAAGGAAAACGCAGGCTTAAGGCCCACTCCCATGACCCAAGCTTGAGAGCAGAAGAATTGAGTAACCTTTCACAAGTTTTTTTACCAATGAGCAGCCTCCCAGTAGTGTTGCCACTTTGCCGCTCCTAAACCTGGGCGTCCTGGCCTCCCAACCAAAGATTTATCAACTTGTTGAGAATCCACTTAATGAAAAATCTGAAGTTTGGCAGTGGGTGCTATATAGGCCCATAGACCCTGCGCCAATACTGTATCCCCATTTTTAAATAAAGGTTATGAGACATTGGTCTCCCCATTTGTTATCATATTTTCTTCTTGCCATTTACCAAATCAGCTTCAGATCTTCTGGGCCTCATGTCTCTCTGCCTGCAGTTTATTGTCCTCCCAGTGCTCCCTTTGGTCCCATTTACTATACAAAAATACCCTTTGAAGCCCAAATACAAGAAATTCACCCTTGAGAATATACTTAAACTTGATCCTTTGGCCCACATACAATCAGCAGTAAGATTTAATAGCCAAGGCCCTTGGCATCATACCAAGTCCACCCTTTTCAAAGAAAACTATAACCTTATGTCTGCCTACCAATTGAAAATGAAGCCACCAATTACCCTAAACCCAAGCTCGCGTCTGCTCCCAACCTCCCAACTGACCACACTGGCAAGCTATTTGGGATTGTGTATATCACCCTCTCTGGGTTGATTGACACATAATCCTGGCTGCCAGCCCATAGTCCTGAATAGAAAAGTCCTTCTTGTACCTTTTTAAGTTAGCCCCTATCTTGTGGTGGGCTTTGCCTGCAAAAAGCCTGCCCGCAAAATCCCATAAAATGAAAGGCCAGCTGCCCAAGCTTGGATTCCTGACAGGTGCTCTCATTACCTGCCCAAAGCTTTTCAGCCAGCTTTGGAACATCCACTGGCAGGTTGCAATCTAGTCCTTCCCCTGGTTTTATACTTTCTTCCTAAAAAAAGCCAGACACCTATTTTTGTGCTCTTAAAATTCTTAGAAACAAGCTGGATAAAATCATCCTCACATTCAAAGAGGAGCCCAAGGAGACAAGAGGGCACATGAAGAAGGCATCATCACCACCAAGAAGCTGCCTGGGAGCTTGCCTATCTGTCAGGAATATTCCTGACATAAACCAGATTTTGACTAGGGGAAAATGTTGGAATCAGGTGGATAAATGTTCAACAGGAGGGGCAAAATTTGATAGGAAATTTCCCCCACTATCAGGGGAAAAGAAAAATCAAAATTTGGGAAAAAAGATTTTTATGGAAGCCGGAATAATTTAACATCCAGGCAGGCGCCTGCCACCCTCCGCAAGCCTCCCGCAAGCCTCCTGCCCGCCCAGCGGGCTCCCGCTGCCCAGCCAGCCCCCCGCCAGCCACCTGCCTGCCCAGGCTGGCACCAGCGGGCCTGCTGCCAGGCTCCCGCCAGCCACCTGCTTGCACCCCCCTCCCCCAGCAGACCCGCCGCTTGCCCCCAGGCCACCTCCCTGTTCCCCAACCCCCAGCTGACTGCCAGCTGCCCACCCGGGTCCCAGGGCCCACTCCCCAGCCAACCAAAGCCCACCATGACACCCAGCCAATCAGAAAACCCCCTTGAAACAGAGGGGAATTCTAAAAATAATTCTGGGGCCCCAAAAGAAGGGCCAACTCCTATTTTTAAACCCAACCAATATTCTAAAAATAATGAGGACAATCCAAAAATAACCCCAGGAGATAAAAATAACTTGACCTACAGCCAATGGAACCAGGGGGATGCCAACAATCAGCTAGGCCTAGACTCCAACCAAAATAGCATTCCCAAGTCAAGAATAGAAGTGTTTAAAACCAAGAGCTGCCATCACCACCTGACCACCCATCCAGGAGAAATTATTGGTCCCAAGCAGAACTATCCAAAATCCCAACAGATTTCCCAGGAACAAGGGTTTGACCATCCCTTCAAACACCAATTCCCCAGTCCCATGACCAAACTTTTGGGGACTCCATTCCCCTGTTTTTACTCACATCTTCAAAACTTTGCAAGTGGGGGCTCACTATAAATAAAGGATCCCCTCTCAGTAATAGCTTGTGCTATTATTGAGACTAATACCCTCAATAAAGTGAAATTTCTCACTACAACTACAGTTAAGCTTACAGATCAAGCCCCTGCCAACCCTCCAACCCAGTGAAGATGAATCACCTCATCTTCATAGCTGTGCTCACAGCTTGCCTTGGGAATGGAGGCTACCAACAGAGTTCAGAGTTCTTTGGCCACTCCACAGAAGGACTAGGTTATGACCCATACCACAACCCTGGCCAACTTAACTCGTCAAACACTGGACCCTGGCTGCCTCTGGTATCTCCCCATTCAACACTCTCAATAGCCATGTATACGTCGGCTTACTACATCCTCACCTACTTTTCCGGGAGCTTTGGGCGTTTCAACATACACGCCAAAGTATTTTGCTGGCTAATGACAGTGTATCCCATAATCTCCACCTTGATGGGTTTCCAGTTCTCTAATTTGCTACCATACATACTCCAAGTGGTGCCCATCATTCTAGGGTATTATACTATCACACTCATCTTGTTGAGCAATGTTGAATACTGCTGTTTTGCTCAAAGCTATAGAAAGATGTTAGTATTGCCAATGTACTCTACCTGTTCTATGCAAAAGGCACTACAGACCTCAGTAGAATAGAGCTTTGTAGATAATCACGTTTATGGAGGCTGGAGTACAATCTAGCCAGCAGCTACAATCTATCCAGGTGTAACTAAGAGCTTGTTATCATCCTTCCAGGGGTCTGTATCTATACATACTGCAAAAACCCTTGTTCTTGTCCTTCCAGAAAGTTTCAAGTGGCTATCTTTGCAATAGGTCCATTTTTGCTTGCTGTACCTATTCTGGTTGGCTGTCCTTGGCATGTGTGTTGCTGCTGGCCTTCTAAAGGCGTACACAGCATCTAGCTACAGCCTACAGCCTACACTCTTCCTGAGCTAGACTACTGTAACTTGTTGATTGGCTGCACCTTTACCCACCCCTAATGGCGCTAGAAAGATACACTGTATTTGGTCAATGCTTAGAAACAGTACCAGTTCTACCCTTCTAGTTTGGAAGGCAGAATGCTGGTATCCCTGCTTTCCTTTTATGGGCTTAACCATTGATCCCTTTTTGGATGCCAAGCCTCTTGCTTATTGATATGAAAGACCAAGTTAAAAATTGTACACCATATGGTAGCTGGCTCAATCTGATATCAAACCATAATTATCTGTCACACAACAGTATTGTGGACTCGGTATTCCATGGCCTTTTGCCCCTTTATTAGTCAATATGGTATATCCGCCTCTCAGGCCAAGGTGAGGCTGAGACAATTCAATACTCAGTGAGACATGACAGGTGGAACACAGTTGATCATTATTTGATTGCACAGCGTGTAATCAATGATCATCACTGTATAGGCTAACAACTATACACCGTATAATAGCTAGATTGATTATAATAGCCTAGTGATTGTACAGTGTATGATTGCCACAATTGATAATATGATGATCTGGTGATAATACAGCATGTAGCTGGTAAGATCTTCAGAAATGATTAGCCTGAGCATCTTTGGTCAATCTGCCCAATCTCACACATCTTGTGGTTGGTTTTGAGCAGGCTTGGGCCAACACCTTTATCCAAGCCTTCTAGAGCCCCTCTCAGGGATGCTACTTTCACTTCCAGCAAGCCCCCTGCAACCTCCTCCAAAAGTGCTCCAAAATACATTGGCTTGTCAACACCAAGGGAAGTAAGGAGGCCAAGGACCCATTCAATTGCTTTGCTGCCCTTGCCCTAGTTATAAAGGCGGAGCCTAATGCCTCCTATGATGCCCCCCTCTGCCACCCTATATCATTACAACCAGCCGGCCTTTGGGCTCTTTATTGGGTATTTCAAAACTGAGTGGGGTGGAGTCTTCCAAGGAGAACACCATATCTGAAAGGATGACAACTCAAGCGCCTGAAACCGCTTTAAGCAGGTCAAAGATGGGTTGATCAAGGCCATCTCTGCCCTTGAAGGGTGGCTGTTGTGAATAACGGCATTCACCATGTTTTGATTTCGCCTTTGGTGGGCCATTTTGAAGACAAATCTCTTGCTTTTGCTTTTGACTCTCAAAATGAACTGGCTTCTGCTTCAGGAAATATGATTGTTTGGTTTCCTGACTCTGCAAAACTCACTTGCCCCACTCATGCTTGTGGCCAGTGATCCTACCGTCCTGGTAGTGTTTTTTGGTATTACTAACCACTATATATTCCATTTCCATATTCACCAATAAAATTAAGTTCTATTCACATTTTTGTCTTTGTGTCTTCTGTACTTCCGCGCCTCTCTCTAGCCACGCCTAGTAGAGATTATTCATCCAGGGCCGCAAGGTAAACACAATTGCCTTCCCTGTCATCTAACCAAGACTTAGTATGAATCCAATCCTAAGGTTAGGATTCCCTGTTGTGTGTCTGTGCTGCGCCTCAGAACACAACAAAAATGGTGCTCACTACAGGGGCTGTAAGCTCCTTGGTTATCCCTTTTGCATCTACGTTTGCAGGTCCCTTGCCTCCGCCTATTTGGGAGTTGACCTCGCCTGAAATTACCAGCCCTCCTATTGAGGAAGACATCACCAACCCGCCTATTGTCCCTCCTGTACTGAACCTTGGGAATGGTCCTTGCCTAGTTGCTTACCCCATGGGTACCCCTGACTTAGAACAAGTCATGTCAGTAGCCCTTGGGATAGCCCGTGAAGGAGCCATCCCTCGCCTTTAGCTACAGTTTAGCCGTGCCAAATATTATGAGTTAATTGTAGCCCTCAGTTCCCACAACATCTCCTCTCAGCAGCTGGCTCCGGTGATCACCTGTTGTCATCCTTTGTACAGCCTGCCTTAGCCCACAACCAGATGGTGTTGGGACTTCACGTCCAAGAAATCTTGTCTCTACAAGCAGCTGTTACCCATCATTGGGACCAGTTTGCTGCCTACCAACAGTAGATACATTCCCTGTTCTCCCTGGTATCTGATAATCAGCGTGATTTGGTCACCTCTCAAACACGTTTAGTCAATTTCATTGAGCAAATGCGCCAGTCCATCCCTGAGTACGTTAGGGAGCAACTACATGAGTTTCACCAGTTAGAACAACCCTGGCAAACTCAAGTAGACTCCACCCTAAACGCTTATCTCTCCAACTTTGAGCACCTAGTGCAACAGCTCAATGCATTTAGTGTCTATTCCTTTGAGCAATTACAACAGGTAGCTGACCTTGCCGCCCAAGGTCTAAATGAACTCAGTGCGGAATTTGATCAAGAGAGAGCTACCACTGCCGCTGCTATTGCCAAACTTCAGAGTCAAGTGAATGAGCTGTCCACTCCCAAACCTGATGTTCTGCCTTCTCCTCCTGCTGATGATCTGGTGGACAGAGAGCAGAAAATCTGGGAGGCCATCCAAGAATTACGCGCTTCCACTCGTAGCCAGGGACGTCCTACTGAAATGCCTCAACCTGACCCCCAGGTTCTTGCGCTGACTGCTCAGGTCGCTGAACTACAGCAAGAAGTTGCTGCTTTACGTGAGGTAATGACAGCTGCTGCTAGCCCACTTGGGGTTAACAAGGAGGATGGCTGTTGTCCTGGTTTGACGGGGGCTCCTCAAATCCACTGTGCCAGAGAGTTGATTGCCCTAGCTAATGAGGTGGACCATTTGAAACAAGACCAGACTGAGTTGGACAGAGACGTCCAGGAGATGAGTGAGTTGATCAATTTGGTAAACAACAGATTTTCTCCTTGCCTATCAGTGGGGCCATCCCTTACTTTGCAACTGGCTGAGCTCTCCACTGTTGTCACTACCCAAGGACAACGCCTAGATGTTACTAAACAACAGACCACTCTAGCCACCACATGGGTGCCAGAACCACCAAGTCTCTGACAACCCTTGAAGAAAGTGTTCAACAACTATGGGCTAGACAACCCCCCTCTGAATCTGAAGCTGAGTTCTCCTGCGCATAAATGTACTTGATAGCAGCAATGGTGGTCCAGCTTCCGAGGCTCACTTCAAGCCTACCTTTAAGCAAGTCTTTGATCCCAAAACCTCAACTATTGCAGCTTTCTTAACTATTTATGAGACTGCCATGAGGCAAGCATCAGAGAGAGTTAAGAAGGAACACATTCTAACCTGTCTACATCCGACCTGTCAAGAAGTAGTTGTGCCAGAGCTGCCCACCATTGAGACCCAGGAAGACATTAAACAGCTCCTGATTAATGAATTTGGTGGTGATCTTAGCCTGGAGGTGAAAAAGGATGCCTTCATGCACATATCCTTCAAGCCCAAAGAGACTTTAGCTGAATTTGCAGACAGATTTTATATAGAGGGACAACAGTTAATAACAAGCAGACAATTGACGGCGCTCAAAGCGTATATGGCCTGCGCCCAAGCCCTCAAAGTGAATCAACTCCTGTGCCTTCATTTCAAGGCCCACAAGGCTATGCTGTCCTCCATGAAAAGTATAAAGACACTGCTCCAAGATATGCATCTTACCCATTCTGGGGCAGTCATTTGGGAGAGTTGTGCAGCTTCCAACTCTGGCTCCTCCTCTTGCAGCCCTTGTATCCTCACTATGAACTCCCAAAATCCTCCTTGACGTCAGGGTTGCCACAACTGCGGTCAGATAGGCCACCACTCTCGCGTCTGCACCAATCCGTGGGTTGAAGGAGCTGATCCCAAGGATCAGTCGGGAAAAGAACAGTCAACCTAGAGGCAGAGATGCTCTTGGTTGACAATTCTCCCCAGTCTCCTTCTATACCTCTGCCTGCTACTGACTCTGAGCCTGCTGATGATGAGGCTCCTCCTATCCTCCTTCTGTTCCATGACATTTCTGATTATTCTGATGTGGATAAATCTGATGTTGAAGACCCTGATGCATACAGGTATTCTGTTCTTGCTGTCCCTGAGACTATTGCAGTTCCCTACAAGCTACAATCTGGGAAGACCACTACAACCTCCAAGCCCTTGTCTGAGGCCAAAGCGGTTGTCTCCTGCCCCTATCTACTCAGGCAAAATGGTCCCCTGTATTAGTGGAATCATCAGAGGAAGCTGCTGAAGTTGCAGACGCCGTTTTCAAGAATGTATCTGTCTCACTCCCTCTCCAAACTGTATATAAGGAGTTTCTGGGACTACAATGCATGATTGAGAAATGGGACAAGGAACTAGCTGAGGCACAGGATATCTTGGCTGTTCTGTCACCCTTTGGACACACCACCACCCAAGTAGAGATATCTATCCGAAAGTTCAAGATCAAAGCCGTCCTGGACACTTGTTCTCCGGTCAATGTTGTTTCTTCTAAACTGATGAAGAAGCTTAAGCTGGCCCCTGATCTCAACTACCATCAATCCTATGGCACCGCTGGTCTCTCCATGACTCGCGCCATTGGTGTGTACTCTGCCTTACCAATGCAATTTGGTAAACTCCTGTTGGCTGCACCAGCTGTTGTTCTAGAAAATGAGAGCTACAACCTTTTGGTTGGTACCCAGTTCCTTCAGGAATATAATGGGATCATCAACCTAAAGGATGGTTATCTTTCTATCCTAGGGTACAAAGTCCCTCTGATCTTTGAGGAGCCCATCAAAGTTCCTGGTAAACGGTTGAAGACATGTACTCCAGAGTACCCCACTGGAGTTTTCACCCTAAAATACCAAACCCATTCCACCAACATGAAGTGTCCTCCTATGGCTTGTCCTGCAACTGAGGGAATCCCTCTCATGGCCATGTCTGCTATCACCATCCCCCAGGCTCTCAGGCTATCCTAGACTCCCAGATATCATATGAACTACCTGAACGGACTTTCTTAGAGCTGTACTCCCCTCCTTTGCTGGGGCGTAACAAGCCTTACCTTTTTCCTGGAATTCTGGACGTCTCCCACAAGGATCCCGTTCAATTACTAGTTGCCAACCTTACTGCGCTTCCTATGACCGTATCTAGAGGACAGATTGTTGGTTACAGAAAGTTGTTAAATGCTCCTGACGTCTTGTCTCTTCACCCTTTTGGAACATTTCAAGATTTTAACCTACCCAAAGACAAGCCTCAAGTCCTATCTCTGTTCACTGCCCAAGACTTCCCTCAGTTGTCCCCGGTTCAACAGAAAGAGGTGCTTGATTTACTAGACCAGTTCTCAGACATCTTTGCTAAAGATAGTACTGATTATGGGCTAGCCAAAGGTGTGATTCATCAGATTGACACAGGAGATTCTCCCCCCTTTTGTGCCAAGCCATATTGCCACAGCTGAGTGGAAGATGTGCAGGTTTCTAAGGAGCTTAAACAACTGCTGGATGCTGGAATGCTAGCTCCCTCTCAAAGCCCCTGGGCTTCTCCTCTGCTTATCTTAAAGAAAAAGGATGGAGGCCACCGGATTGTGATGGACTATCAAAGGTTGAATTCTCTAACCAAGAAAGATTCCTATCCTTTGCCGCGCATTGATGACGCTCTTCAACGCCTTGGAGGTTCTAAGTTTTTCTCTGCCATGGACTTGGCGTCTGGTTACTGGCAAGTTGACCTCTCTCCTGAAGACCGTCAGAAGGCTGCACTCATCACATCAGAAGGATTGTTTGAGCCTACCTGCATGCCGCAAGGGCTCTGTAATGCCCCGGCAACTTTCCAGAGGGCCATGGACTCCATCCTGCGTGACTTGAAGCTGTTGTGTGTCTTAGTCTATCTAGATGATATAACAGTCTTCAGCGCAACCTTCACTGATAACCTAGCCCATCTTAAAGAGGTGTTCATAAAGATCCAAGAAGCTGGCCTCAAGTTAAAACCCTCTAAGTGTGCTTTCTTCAAAGAACGCCTTGAATTTCTGGGCCATGAAGTAACCCAAACGGGGATTCGTCCAATGACCAAGAAGGTTGAAGCCATTGACAAATTGCTTTCACCCACCAACCTCCGAGAAGTACAAGTCTTTCTGGGCATGATGGGTTACTATAGACAATTCATCCCTAATTTTGCTGATACTAGCAAACCCCTGGTCCAACTGTTGCGTAATGTTCCTTTTGAATGGACCGCCAGCCAACAGCAAGCCTTCAAGACTCTAAAGCAGAAACTCAAAGAAGCGCCCATTTTAGTGTACCCCAATTACAATAAGGAATTCATTTTGTACACTGATGCTAGCAACCTTGCCATTGGGGCTATCTTGGCTCAGCTCAACAATGAAGGTGTAGACCACCCTGTAGCCTATACTTCCTGTGTGCTAAATAAGCATGAAAAGAATTATAGTGTTACAGAGAAGGAGTGCCTTGCTGTGCTGCATGCAGTCAAACAATTCCGCCACTACGTGTATGGTACCCATTTCACTGTCGTCACTGACCACGCTTTGCTCAAGTGGTTACAACAACTTAAGGAACCTGAAGGACGCTTAGCTAGATGGGCCCTCCGCCTGCAAGGTTATGACTTCACTGTGCTCCATCGCCCCAGGATTCAACATCAGAACACTGATAGGTTGTCCCAAATGCCCATCCTTGCCCTACATCCTGCTGAGGCAGACCAACTGTACAAGCTAATTGGCTACCCTTTGTCCTGGGAAAGTGAGACTGAAGAGGTTTGCCTTGCCCTGTCCAAATTGTCTGAAGACACCCTCATACGTGACAACCAACTCTTCAAAAAGGTGCAGGGTCAATACCTACTATACGTGCGCCCCAGTCTTTGCCTCTCCTTAGTGTCACAAGATCATAAAGAAACTGGCCATGGAGGCATTGTCAAGACCTTTGACTGGCTTCAGAAGAATTACTTCTGGGAGAATCTTTGCCTGTTGATCCCTGATGTCATAGCTACTTGCCATGACTTCCAACTTCAGAGGGCCCGAGCTGCTTCTCACGAGTTCAAATTGGTTCCCCCTCAACACGCATTTCATACTGTCAGCATTGATGCTGTAGGCCCTCTCCCCCGCTCACGTTCCAGATGCCGCTTTATCTTGATTGCCATTGACCACTTCAGCAGATGGGTAGAAGCTCGCCCTACTAAAAACATCACTGCTAAGACTACTGCTGCCTTTCTGCTGCAGGATGTTTTCTACCGCCATGGCTGTCCCCAAGTGCTGTTATCAGACAACGGAACCAACTTCAATGCCAAACTCGTAACCTCTGTTGTTGAAGCTCTAGGAACTCACCAGTCTTTCTCTGCCCCCTATAATCCTTCCACTAATGGGGCCATTAAGCTTGCCAACTTGACACTGGTTTCTATCATGAGGAAACTCATCTACTCTGACGCTGCCAATTGGGATCTATACTTACCTGCTGCACTCTTTGCCTACCGTCTGAGCAAGCATTGGGTCACAGGGTACTCCCCCTTTTCCATGTTGTATGGGCGTGAAGCCACCACTCTGTCGCTCTTGGGGGCCCCCTACTCTCCTCTGATAAGGCTATGAAACCTGAAAAACACATCAAAGACCTAGTCAATTGCATCATTGATATACAGGCCACTGCCTACACTTCCGCCTATAAGACTAAGATGCTTGAGCTCTCTCCTGACAATGCTGGGTGCTCTCCCTTGCCTGAGTTTGATGTTGGTGACCATGTCCTATACTATCAACACTATGTGGGTGGACGTGCACATAAGCTGGACTCCCTGTGGATTGGTCCTTTAGAGGTGACTTTCAAACGAGGATCTGAGTACACTGTAAAGCTCCTCTCCAGTGGTTGCCCTTTTGCTTGTGTACATGCCAAGTTCCTCCGCAAGTATCACCCCCTAAGGCCAATCTAGAGGGGGGCAATGTCGTGAATAACGGCATTCACCATGTTTTGATTTTGCCTTTGGTGGGCCATCTTGAAGATGAATCTCTTGCTTTTGCTTTCGACTCTCAAAATGAACTGGCTTCCGCTTCAGGAAATATGATCGTTTGGTTTCCTGACTCTGCGCAACTCACTCGCCCCACTCATGCTTGTGGCAAGTGATCCTACCGTCCTGGTAGTGTTTTGTGGTATTCCTGACCACTATATATTCCATTTCCATATTCACCAATAAAATTAAGTTCTATTCACATTTTTGTCTTTGTGTCTTCTGTACTTCCGCGCCTCTCTCTAGCCACGCCTAGCAGAGATTATTCATCCAGGGCCGCAAGGTAAAAGCAATTGCCTTCCCTGTCATCTAACCAAGACTTAGTACAGATCCAATCCTAAGGTTAGGATTCCCCGTTGTGTGTCTGTGCCGCGCCTCAGAACACGACAGTGGCATAGCCAACTCACTACCCAGTTCAAGAGGACCAAGCTCAACAAAGCTTTGGTACAATTGAACCCCAGCAGGCAATATCTGCCTGCCTGCCTCTTCAAGGCTGGCATGGAAGATACAGATGACCCGCAAGCCAACCAGGGCAGGGAAAAGTATCCAGGTATCTGCAAGGTGGTCTTTGCGCACTACCCCAAGGATGAAAAGCTTGGCATCTCCCAGCTGTCTCTGTCCCCCTTTGCCAGAAATCCTGAGGTATATAGGTTGGCTGAACCATGGCTCATCTGTTCATGGGTGGCCATTGCCTGGGCAGCACCCTGCTAGCAAAGCTTGGTAAAGTGCTGGCCTGACCCTAATAATTGGTTAGGGAAATCAGGATGCAGCTATTGCTTAAAATCCCGATCTATATCGCAGACACAAGTACCTGGTTGGCCAATGGCAAGCTGATACCAATCAGGATGTAGGAACGTGCCAGAATGTTTCCATGGGATCTGCCACAGTTGAACCCTCCTGTGTCTGGGGAAGATCCCAGGAAATCACCCCTTGATTGAAAGTTGAATATCTGCCAATGCAGAATGCAAGTACCCATTCAGATGAGTAACTGATTATCTGAGCTGCAGAGCATTGGAAAAAATGCTGCTATGACCCTGTTATGGATATATGAGTCCAACAATTAATTGGAATCCCATGCTGGCATGGATGGCTAACTCTGGGGGCTGGCACTGGCAGTCTGGGGAACAGTGGACTGGCCAATGAGAGTTGGAAGCACCAGATGATAATCCTGGCAAGAGGGCTTGAACGCCTTATATAAGGTGCTCTCCTGATTAGAGATTGAGAAGAATCAACATATAACAATAGGGATGAATATATCCTCTATGGTCATTATCACTACTAGCCACAGTTAGTGGTCAGAGTATCTGAGTATTGGGCAAAGCCTTGTCAATAATTGTAGTCAAGTGTTATCTCCCCCAGGTTGGATGAAGAGTTGCCAGCTGGCTGTAAATTGACCTGTTGGTAGTGCTGGATTATCTTCATACAACTCCCAATGAAGGATGACAATAAAGAACCATCTCCCAAGATGCAGAGCCTTGCTAGATGGCGACCCAGAAAGGTTTCTAATGGTTGACCGGGGGTAGAGTGCTTCCTTTGATGAAGGGCACTTGAATTAAAGTTAAGGTTTCCTTTAAATATAATTGGTTTGTTTCTAGTTGGGTGGATGCTCGAGTATTATATATTACTTTAGTTGATCCAGCTTTATTCTCAAAGCCATTGTTTAAATCTGTTCTGTATTATTTTATCCCATGGGTTGATTTTAACCTGAGTTTAATGGTTTTTGTCTCTTGGCCTTATTTCTTATGTCGGAGGGAATTATTTTCTTTTGGAAAGATAAAAAATCTCATTATATCTGATTCGCCAAGGAAATACTGTAGGATGATCGGTGCCATATGGGTAAAATAAAATTGATCAATTTAATTGGTAGGGCGTGCCGACTGGGTAAACGCCTTGGCATTGATTTACGTTCAGTTTTGAATGTTAAGGAGACGCGATGGTTTGGTTTTATATGCCAAGCCTTAGAGATGAAACAGTATGTTGAGAAGGTTGGCTTTTGGAGTGGGATGTTGATAAAAATTCATGTTGAATGAATTAGTTTAGCTAAATCTTATCTCGTGTAGCAAATGATTTTGACGTCATTTATCGGTTTTTACTGTGATTTTGAATGATTTTCAATTATTGTCATGTGGATAGGTACGGCAGCTGGAGCGGAACAAGTTGTTGCCTATGACATCGTATTATAAGCTTATGGCAGGACTTTGGATATGTGGTTGATTGTAGAAGCTGGGTGCTTGCCCTGAAACGGATAGGTGCATTGGATTGGCTTGGATTTATTGAAACGCATGACTATATGTGAGCGATTGGTTAGATGGCATACTTGGGAGAATTGATCACATGATGAGGTTATTAAAGGCGTCGCGTGAGCTTGGAGTGAGGTTATGAAGCTTGAACTACTATTGACGGTGGGATTGGGGAGTAGCCTCACTATCCTGCATACCAACGACGTCCACTCCCATTACGACCCAACTAATGAGCTTGGGATGGACTGCAGTGAGGCCCAGGTGAAGGCGGGGCAGTGCTACGGCGGCATGGCAAGGCTCAAAGGCCAGATCGATAGGATCCGAGCCAACCGGAGCGACGTGCTGCTGCTGGATGCTGGCGATCAGTTCCAAGGCTCAATGTACTACACGTACTACAAGGGGAATGCGAGTTGGGAATTCATGAATCTCTTAAAGTACGATGCCATGACGCTGGGCAACCATGAATTTGATGACGGCGTTGAAAACCTTGCCCGAGTTATTGCCAACTTCAACTTCCCCGTTGTGTGTGCCAACGTAGTGGGCTTGGAAGATAGCGTTGTGCCTTACACCAAGTTTCCTCAGCACGACCTGGCCGT
The DNA here is from genome assembly GCA_014839935.2 of Entomophthora muscae. Taxonomy (NCBI): domain Eukaryota; kingdom Fungi; phylum Entomophthoromycota; class Entomophthoromycetes; order Entomophthorales; family Entomophthoraceae; genus Entomophthora; species Entomophthora muscae. Next base: position 151,158 of record QTSX02007246.1, read on the forward strand.
GGTAGGCTACATTACAGAATCGACGGGGCGGCTATCCAAAACCGGCTCCGCTGTCAACTTCCTTGACCCTGCACCAGTAGTACAAGGCGTGGTGGACAAGCTGCGGAGCGAAGGAGTCTCCAACGTGATTGCGCTATCGCACAATGGTTACTTTGAAGACAAGCAGCTGGCGTCAACCACGCGAGGCATTGGACTCATAATTGACGGCCACAGCCATTCCTACCTTTCTTCCGCCTCAGCCAAGCCGCCATCGCTTGGGAAGTACCCCACCGCAGTGCGCAATCTCGACGGCGAGACGGTGTATATCATCCAGGCCTACTGCTGGGGCCGCTTCCTGGGCCATGTGGACGTCACTTTCCGGCCCGATGGTTACTTGCAATCGATCGAAGGGGCCCCCATCGAGCTAACGACCGACCTTCCACAGGACCCAAAGGCTCTGCAGCTGATGGCATCACTAAGCAAGCCCTTTGACAGCTTCCGCAAGAAAAAGGTTGGCTATGCCAGTGCCGACTTTACCGAGGGACATTGCCAAAGCGAAGAATGTGCAATGGGCAACCTGATGGCGGATGCTCTCCTCTACAAGCGCATCCCATTCGGCGGCCAGATTGCCCTGATGAACTCGGGGGGTATCCGAGCCACCTTCTCCAAGGGGCCCATCACAGCCCAGCAGGTGCTGGCCGTCCTGCCCTTTGACAACCAAGTGACGCAATTCCCAATGACGGGGCAAGAGATCTGGGATATGTTTGCTTCAGCCATTGAGAGGAAGAGTCGCAGCAATGGGCTGCCCATCATTAGCTTTGTCCAAGTTGCTGGCATACGCTACAGCTACGACCCCAAGTCCCTTAAGCTGCTCTCGATCCATGTTTTCAAGTCCAAGTACCACCCCATTGTCCGTACCGAAACCTACCAGGTGGTGGCAGCTGACTTCCTCGCCACTGGAGGCGACAATCTCATCGTCCCCCCTCGACTGAACCTCACTGGCCATGGCATACAGAGCCAAGTGCTGATGGAATACCTTTCCTCACACAACCCCATCACCCCCACCCTAGACTCCCGCATCACCCTCGCATCCCATACCCTACGCCTGAGTCCCACCAACAACCTCCTCCATCTCGCCACCAACCCCTCCTGGCGCCCTGTCCCTATTCTAAGTTGTCTCTTTCTCCGTTGCCACGTTTGATAAACAACATACATACATACATACATACATACATAAGAAATGATCGCAAAGTAAAGCCAACCTCCAATGGATCACATTGATTAACAACATATTTGGGTTCACCCCTATACTGTCCCAAGCTGAGTTGGGTTCGCTTACTGATGACTCAATTTCACATGTGCCGCAGCTTTGAAATGTACTGTACTATTCCCATGGAAGCATAGCGCCAGCATTCACCCCACTGCTTTCATAAATATTCCTGAGGCTGAGGGGAACCACAATGGCTTTTTTAATAAGGGAAACAAACCAACCTCCAACAATCCCCAACCGATCCAAACAAAACCCAAAGCTTAAAATGTCAGCAGCCGCCCCCAATTCGGGAAACTGATGCCCCAATCCAAAGTTGGATCATGAACCCTCCTCACAGGCTCCGCCACTCCCAGCCTGCCTGCCACGAACCAGTTGGTTACTCCTAGGCCACCCTGCCAAAGCAAAGCAAGAAAATTCCCAAAATGCAAATTTTCATGACATGGTCCAGATGAAGATTGTTGCAATACCTAACCCTGTAGGTATTATCTGAAGCAGGGACAGCAGTTGGTTGGAACCTGAAACCCTGCCAAGGCCGTGACAACAGGATACACGGTCATCAGCCATCAGAAGACTTTGGCAGGAGTGTTGTAGCAACTGAAACTCCCAGTGAAGTATGTCAACAACTAGTAGATAGAGATGTACATAGCAGCAGATACAGTGGAGTGGGGGTACCAGAGGAGGCTATAGTGAGGGTTGGAGTTTGGGACTTGGGCAAACTCTTGTTCCTCTGTTATATGTGGCTGTGGGGCAATTCTTGGCTTGGGTCAATAGGTTCTGGATCAGCTCCTGCTAGGAAGAGAAATGGGCTTAGGATGACCCCAGGGTCAATATTTAAGTTGTTTGGCAGACTTTGACAAGAGCCTGGCCCCAACCATCTGGCCTGGGTCCCAGGTTCCAATTAGTTGGGGCCAGGATTAGTGGTCAAGGTTGGGGAATGGATTTCAGGTTGTCCAGGGCTGCATAGTTGGCCCCTATTTTCAACCCTTTTGGAAGGGACTTATTTGATTGGCTACAGTTATCAGTGGCATCTGATTGGCTGTATTTGAGTGCAGGCTGGGACCTGGGAGGCAAGCAGGCGGGCAGGAAGGGGCTGTAAGACTTCAGACACTTTCAAGAACAGCTGAGCTGTACCAAAGCCTGTGCAGAACCCTCACCAACAAATGGCCTTTTCCCAAGGATACAGGAGATACAGCTCAAATTGAGACAATAGCAGCAACAGCGCCCATGTTGACACTAAAAATGTTGACAGTGGCCATGTCAACACTTTTAATGTCAACACTATAGTAAAGTGACAACCTGGTTTTACTTAATGTCGTTTCCTGGATGTCGACACTTTTTTAATTAACGGCACACTTTACCCTGAACATTTTTAATATAAAAAATTATTTTAAAATACTTTATTATACTAAAATGTCCCCAGAGAGTTCAAAAATGCAATAAAAAATAAAGTAAGTAATAAGAATAAGGAGATATAAGCAACTATTTTTTAGTTTACTATATAAATTACACTCTTTATTATAAAATTATTTTTTATTCCCATAAAAATTAAAATTCCAATGAACCAAAAATAAAGATATATAAGATATCATAATAACTACAAAATATAAAAAAATCTATATCTAATTGATTATACTTTTTATAAGCACAACTGAAAATATCTCATAGCTCAAAGATAAATTAACAAAATATAAGATATTCCTTACTAAACCACATTAAAACTGTATCTTAAACTTACCATTTATGCTTAAAAAGATTAGTACTATCCAAAAAAATTAAAAAATTAAAAGTTTAAAAGTAAAAAATATATAGGCAAAGCAAAGCAAAGTTTATTTGGCTAATTAAAGCCACCAGCAAGAGCAGTTGCAACATCTTCTAGGTACTTCTTGATCTCCGCCACCTTGTACTTCTTCTTCACTACCTTCTGAACGTCCTCCTGGTAGTCTTGATCCTTGGACTTCCTCTTCTTGGGGGCCACCCGGTTGGCCAGGTCGCGGAACTTGGAGACAGTCCGGGCCTGCTCCTCCTGCAGCTTGGAGAAGAACTTGTTGAACTTGGGGTTAGTCCCAAACTTGGTCTTCAAGTGCTTGTGCCAAACCTCAAGACTAGAGGTGGACTTCATCTCCCCCTTGAGGCAGGCGCCTTGACAGTTTCAAGGGGCAGTTGCCCTGCTCTTACCTCTCCGGGCAGTCACCTTCTTGCCCACTCATTGCTTACTTCAGAGTACTCCAGGTAATCCTTGAAGATGGTGGAGTGCTTCTTGATATAAGCATCCTCCAGGAGGGCCTCAAAGCCAAGCCCAGTATGCTCTGGGCGTACAAAAGCCAAGGCAGCAAACTGGGTCAAGGCAAAGTGGCACTTCCCTTTACCACTGTTGAGATACTTTTCAAACAGGTCCTTCTCACTCTTGAGATTTTTGATGAGGGCCTGCCTAAAACGGAAGAAGCAGCCCTGGACTTCTCCATTGAAGGTGGTCTCAAAGGCTCTGAACTGAGCTTGCTCAAAGTCCATTATTATAACCTTTGGCCCAAGTGAGCGCGCATGAGCTAGCTGCTCAGCGGCTAAGGTTGCCTCATCCTTCTCAGCAGAGGAGGGATTGGCCCTTGTGGTGTGGGTGGGAGGGGGGAGCTGGTTGATGGGAAGGGAGCACAAAGCATCCCAGACAATCTTAAAGGCTCTAATGTAGACGTCTGTCTTAGCACCAGGAAGGAAAAAGAACACAAGAGGGATAACTTGGTCACCAAATTGTCCATGCAGGACCCAAAGCTGCTTGAATAGGGTGGGGCAGGTAGAAAATATGCTGTTGCACAGCCAGGTGATAGCAGTGTTGAGCTGCTCTAGGTTTTGTGTTGTGGCATAGGCTACAATCCTATCCTCTACTTCCTGCCCATTGTCATGGAGCAGGAACATCTCACCATCTTCTGTCTTCTTGAGGGCATCAGTGAGAACCAGTTCCTTGATGTTGGTGGTACTCTTGGCCAGGGGGTTTGAGGCTTGACGCCTATCACTCACAAACTTGACCAACTGGGTGTGAGTAGGGACCCTCTTGAGGTTGGTAGGGGTCAGGTACTTGCAAGCAAGCACAGCCAGCTGGGTGGCAGAAAGGTCTTTGGAAGTGGGCATAATCTGCACCAGATACCACTTCAGGAGGCAGGAGATGGTAGTGTTGGGCATGATGCAGGTATGCTCACCCTTTATGGTTTGGACCAGGTCCCATCGCTCAGTGTTGAGCCACACTGGACAGGAGCAGTCCTTGCAGGTGTAATGGCGGCTCTTGAAGCCCCAGTTGGCATTGTTGCAGCTGAAGATATACTCATTGGCCACCATGGCCGGCCCACCTTTAACACTCATGATGGGGAAAACTAGGGTAGGGTGGAAGGAACCTTGAACTTGCCATCAACGTTGCAGATGTTGTGGGCCACAAGAGGGTCCCAAGGGCCAGCAGGAGCATGGCGGAAGCCAGGGAAGTAATTGGGGTGGGGCTTTGAATCATCCCCAGATGAGCTTGAAGGGGGAGAGTTTGGCAGATGTCAGGGATCCAACCTGTGGGGGGTTCCTGAGGACTCGCGGGCGGACGGCCCGCAGGCCCAGCAGGGAGAGCCCACCACAGGATTGGGGCTAACTTTACAATATAAGATAACAATTTTCCAAGGATTGCCCAAGGTCCGCTTGTAGGCACCATGGAATCAATCAACCCAGTGAGAGTGATATACATCACCCCAAATATTTGGGTGGAAGTGGATTCATCAGTGGCAACAGATTCTTGCAGGCGGTTGGGCTGCGGGGTGTGGGGCGGCGTCATTGGAACTAAATAGGCGGGCAGGAAATTATACTTGTCTCGGAATAGCAGAGGAGGTATGGTGATTTTGATGCCTTCTCTGTATACAGTTTCAGTCTCTCTAGTTCTAGCTTCAGGGTTGTGGATGAGGATCTCCTCCAGAGTAAACTCCAAATACACCGGGTTGGGTGGGTACTCGGTAAAATGTACTGGGCTGAAGGGAGCTCCTGGTGGATGGTAGAGTTCAGGCGGCTGGTCTGGGGTTTCTTGGGGTATGTGGGCACAGGAGACGGGGCCGCAAGGAGTAGACTGTAGACTGTAGATGAAGTAAAACTAATAACAAGTATGGTATGATCTGGTTGAACCAAAGGTTCATATCACTTTATTGCAAGAATGGCAATGGGCATCTTCCTGGCGGCCCAGAGTATAAGTATGCCCAGCTGTCATGGCAAAACTTTCAAAGATTTTCATGGCCTGGGTTTCCCCATCTACTAGGTCCTCACAGCCCTTGGTGGCAACAATTGTGGGGGTTATTTCATTGGCTGACTTGCAACTAGAGCACTCCAATTCCTTAACCAGGTCACGGGACGGGTCATCTCTGGGTGGCCCGCTTCTTATAGAAGGTATCTTTGTTTCTTCTTCCGTAGTGGCCCGGGTTATTCTGGGGTCTGTGGCTAACCCGGCCCTTTGATTGGTTGGGTTAACAGGAACCTCTAGCACAGGGGGCATTGTTGTAGTCAAACTTGGTTCATCAAACTTCAGGAGATTCTCTGAAGTCAAATCCAATTCTAATTTGAACCCCAAAAACTGCAGATGGCCGGGTGGCTGGCCCTGCGGGCTAGCGGCCCGCGGGGCGTCAGGGTTCAACTCCCATAGTTGAGGCTTTTTGATTATCATAGTTGAAAGGAGTTTGTAACTTGTGACAGCAGGGGTGGGGAAGCAGAAGGAGGCTTGTCGTGGTGCTCCTCATGTGCAGGAGACTTATCCTTGGGTGGGAACTTTTGGGCTGAGCGCTTCTTCTTGGTTGGCTCCTTGTCAGAAGCTGAGTTATAAAAACTGTGCTCTGTAAGAGAGCCACCAGTTTCCTCTCCCCCAGTGGAATGAGCAGGGCTCTTCTCAGGAGAAGGCTCAGGGGAGGGCTTGGGGGATGGTTTGGGGGTGGCCTTCTTTGACAAGACAGGCTTCTTCTTGGTAGCTTTGGTGGGCTTGGAGGGACGCTTGGTACCCTTTGGCTGTTTGGAGGTGTTCTTGTCCTAAAATAATAATTAAAATGGTTTAAAATAAAGAAAAGTATGTAAAAAAACAACTTAAAAAGCATAATATACAAAAAGTAAATCTTAGATGGTTTTTCTTGGCATTTAAATGTTAAAAAATACTTGAATAGTTTTTATTTTATTAAAGTTATAAATAACAAGATAAAAGTAAAAGAAATATATGAAAGTATTATATTTAGATATAAATTTTATTTTAAATTAAAAAATATGAAAGAGCAAAGTCAAAAATACAACATATCAAAGAATGAGAAGTTTTTATTATATAAAACATAAAGTTTTATATGTGAGAAGTGAAAAGCGTCAACATTATGAGTGACAATTAGTAAAAAAGCTGAGTTCTCACTGTCAATTACAAAAATTGTAGACATTATTTTTGACGACATTCTCACTGTTGACATTATTTTGAAAATTTACTATGAAAAAACATAGTACGCTTAATTAAATTTACGCGGGCTAGCAAAAAATTAACCGTTTCCTGTGTATTTTTGTTCACATATAAAAATTAAAAAAACATATAAAAATAAGTTAAAAAAGTATCAAGGTTCTTTATTTCTTTATTAAAAATTATATTTGGGTAGTGGTAATATGATATTTTACCATTGCACTTAAGTAAAGTTGTTAATAAGTTGTTGGTAGATATTGAAAAGGGTAAAGTGTCGACAACGTCACTTACGACATTCTTTATATGAGGTGGCATATTAATCTAGGCTTAATTGTGCAACTCTAATTTGCTTAAATCTACCCCAGGGGGTGATCACAAGCAAATAAACGACATTTACAAGTGTCAACATTATTTTTAACAATAAATTCTATAGTAACTTACATAGTAAGTCACACTTAAATTATTGGATCACCATTAGCATCCAATCCACTTAATATATTAAAGCCGTAATAAGTGCCACATAAATATATATAACATGAACATTTCAACAATCAAATATATGCGCACTATCTTTTTCAATATAATAATTCAATAAAAAAATATTTTTAAATGCACACTTTTTTTACTGTAGATGCTTCAGTTTTGTTATTAAAAATAAGTTTGGCTTAAAAAGTGTCAACATTGACACTTTTACGTCGTGAAATCAAATAAAAAATAAACTAATTTTTATTAGTAAACGTAAAGGAAAAATCTGGTTAAATCAAGTTTTTTATTGAGCTTAATATTAAATTGTGTCAAGATGGCCACAATTTTGTTGTGTTTTCTGGGTTTGCACCCCTGAACGCTTTAAAAAAGAATTAAGCTAGCGCAACTAGCAAAAAACAGAGGAGATTTAGAGTTTTGAGTTGACAGTGGCCATGTCAACAAAGTGTCAACATGGCCACTGTCAACATTTTTAGTGTCAATATGGGCGCTGTTGCCCAATAGCTTTATTGATGCGCCTAAACAGCCAGAGATTGAATTGCTTGGAATAATAGGGCTGTGAGAGTTTTTATACCCAATTCTACAGAAAGGAGATGATAGGAAAATTATATTTAAGTGAGATTAGCTCCTAATTTTGAACCAGAAATCTATTGTCAAAGTAATGTTCCAAAAGCTGGAATTGGGGGCATTTGGCTGCCACTAGTTTGGGCTGAAATGGTCCAGTATTTGTGGAAATATAGGTGACCAAAGATGGTAAAGGAGAAACAAACAAACAGAAGTCTTGGCATAAATATCAACAAAATAGGAAATATCAGTTGAGACTTGATTTCTCAGTCCTGATACTGGCAGGCAGGGGAAGGTGGCTGGCTGGTGGGTGCTGTCAGGGATCCAGTCTTGGGCAGCCAGCCTGTCAGTTTTGGGAATCACTTGGGCCGGGGTTTTGCGGGTAAAGCCCACCACAAGAGAGGAGATAACTTAAAGAGGTAGGAGAAGGACTTCCCCACCCAGGACCATGGGCCAGCAGCTGGGATTATAGTGTCAATCACCCCTGAAAGGATGATGTACAAAATCCCAAACAGCTTGCCAGTGTGATTGGTTGGGAAGTTGGGTGAGGAGGCAGGCATTGACTTGGGGGTCACAGGCGGTTCCATACAGAGTTTGTAGGCAGGAAAGTAGTCAAATTTGCCTCTAAACAACTTGGGTGATGAGAATATTCAAGGGCCTTGATGGTTATATCTAATAGCGGATTGAATGCAGGACAAAGGATCTAGTTCAAGGATCTTTTCTGGGGTGTATTTCTTATATTCAGGTTTCAGAGGGTACTCTGTGAAGTGGACAGGGCCAAAGGGAACACCTGAAGGACAGGAATCTGTGGGCAGAGGGGCAGGAAAATAGGAAGATCTTGTACTAATTTGATAGATGGCAAAGACAAAATAAGGCATTAGCTGTGTAAGCCAAAATAACATAACCTTTATTCAAAGATGGCAATAAGTTTGGAGCACAGGGTCCTTTGGTCTATATAACAACCCACTTTCAAACTTAATATTTTTCATGGGGGTTTATCAGGGCATAAGGAAAGACAGGCCCAGGGGTTCTGGATGTTCTGGTTCAAAGGCGGCAAATTGGGACCCAGGCTGGGAGTTCTTTCATTGGTCAGAAATCTCTAATTGACTACTTGATTATCTTGCTCTAGAGTTGTGGTCATGGGGTTGGGCCACAGGCCCGTGCCTCCTTCTGAGGATGGCTCTTGATTGGCCACCAGTGTAGACTTAAAGCTCATGAAGCTAATGGTCAGAATTTTATTACCTCCATTAGGCGCCTTGATTACTCCTCCATTTGGTGTGCTGATTTCTTTGGTTTGACTTGCTTTATCATTCAGCCCATCATTCTTGGCATCAGCTTGCAGGGGCTTGACCCCAGGGAAACGCGGGCAGGTAGCCCCTAAGTCCCCAGGCCCGGCAGCCCACAGGGATTCAGGGTCGGGGTTCAAACTCTGTCCTTGGGCCTGGGGTTTGAGGATAAAAGAATTATCAATCCTGGCAGGTGCCTACTTGTCAATGTCCAGTTAATTGCTGCCCTTCAGTAATTTCAAGGCTGGGAATTGAACTCATGACGTCTTCAGCGTTAAGTGGCCAACTAAAGAAAGAGATTCATATCAATTCAAAGTCAAATTGTGAAGTACTTAATTATGAGGTTTTTAGCCATGCAAAGAAGACGCTTTCATCATTTAATAATAGTAATTTAAAGCAGGTAGTTGCTTTTAATGACTCTCTTTTGTTAAAAAAGCACTTCACAATACTAGCTTTGTCTCTCTTGCCTCTGGGTTTGTTTTAACAAACTATAGTTTGAAACAAGCTGTTGCTCCACCATACATATTTTAAAAAAGCTAAATTAACTCTTTCATTACCCACTTGATCTCTAAAGGGATAAAGGGGATGTTAGAGGCCTTTTTTAAAAATCCAGTTACAATACTCACTGAATCCCCATGTCTGCTCCTAACTTCCCTTCTAACTTAAATTTACCCTGTAAATTCACGCTATATAAAGCATGGTATCCATTATGAATTACTTGTTCAATCAATGAAGTCTTTTCCACCCAACAGCTATTTTGCCTATTTCTGTTCTGTCAAAGGTGTCAACACCATGAGATTACCCAAATCTTCTTTAGAGGAGCACCTTGGATGTAAATGAATAGTCTGGATTCTACTTTTACAGGCCATCTGGGCCAAATTTTCTTGAAATTAGAGCAGACTTTAGCTCTTACACTTCTCCTGAACCTGAAAAGCCCTAGAGTCGTGTGATTATGAGACTTTGTATACCACCTCTTTCCTGTCCAAAATCATCCTGTTTGAGAGAAACCTCAGTCTTATCAATCTGCATTCAATGTTGCAGTTCCTCAAGTACTCAATCTTCCAGTGTTGGATTTTCTGCTAGCCTACTCAAGGGATTATTTCTTCCTGATGTACTTCAATCCACTTTTAGGCCAGCATTGTCTCCTTGGGGAGATCTTTCACATGAGAATGATTTCTATACCTGTTGGCTCTTTATTTACTGGTCTTAACCCTTCAGCTATCATAAACTATATTAGGTGTATGTTACCAAGTGGATGGGTTACTGAAATCCGCCTATTTTTGTCTATAATCTAATTTAAATCCTTCAAAGTAGCTAAGGGCCTAGCAGCTATCATTCAGTGGTTTCTCAGTTTACAGAGTGTTCCATATATATCATTTGATGCTCTATCATAATTTTTAAAAACAGGGTCAACTCCCTGGCAAGGTTCTGACTAAGTGGGGTTGTGACCCGCAATCTGATTGTCACAGCCCATACCAGAGTCCAGCTGGACTCCCACAGGGGAGGCAGGCTGGGCCTGAAAGGCCATATACACAATCAGTAATTTTCTGACAAGATAATTCACAGCTGGTGCTAAGAGACTCCAACCTTCAGTATGGGACACAACCTGATTGTCCAGCCCTAATACTGTAATGTAGATGAACCCTAACTTACTGATGTCATGGGCGGGAGGCACGTTGGGCAAGGGAGGAGTGGAAGGGATCTCCTTCATGATAGTTGAAATTGTGCCTCTAGGGTGACCAGGAGAAAGTCCCAGCTGGTTAGGGTGGAAGAGCTGCAAGTCAATAGTTCAAGGTGACTTAGCCAAAGTGACAGGAGCAGAACAATGAGGAAACATATTGGTGAAGTTGTACTGTAAATTCAGAACCTGAACATAAAAATGCAGGATTGTCAAAACCTTGGTCCAAATTTTGAATCACTTTTGCGGGCAACTCAGCTAAGTGAAAAATAAAATATTTAATAAAATTAACCATTTAATTTGACTTTTTTTTTGGTTTATTTAAATTGGCAAATTTTGAATCTCTTGAGCAGACAACTCAACTAACAAAAGACAAAACCCAACAAACAAATGCAGGATACATGAATCAGAAATGCGGGATTCTTATGTACAATTTGAGATTTCCTATATTTCAAACAAATCATAGACATCATGTGAAAATTAACAAATCTGAAATTGCGGGATTGTCAAGTTCAAGAACCAAGTTTCAAATCATAATTGCGAGGAATTTGAAATAAATATAATTTATGGGTGTCTCAAAAAGGATGCCAAAGAATCTAGAGTGGATTTGTGCTGATCCTTTTAGGAAGCACAGGCATTCTTAAAAATCACCCTATTCCATTTTAGGATGGCTAAATTTTAGATCGTAATATTCACAAAATTGACATATTTAATAATAAAATTGACTAAAATATACATTCCTCTTCTTGAGTTTAAAATTTTAATAAATTTTTATTATGTCTTCTTTCAATAACAATCAAGCCAACGAGCTTTTCCCTGGCCTTGACAAAATTATGCAGGGCTACACTGGGTCTCTTAACGGTGAAGCCTCTGTCTATGGCCACTCCCAACCCGTAGGCCCCTCTGAAAGCCCCACCCAGGAGTCTGTTCTTAACCCCCAACTTCCAGCATGGCCCTGTTTGCCCACCATGCACAGGCAGCTGCCAACCCAAATCCCTTATCAGCAATGGCATTTGGAACCAGCCATTTTAGCCATGGGGTCACCCAGAGAACCCAGAACGCCAAAACAGCCAATCAGATGGCATTGACCAGTTCCCAAGATGGACACGTCCCTCCCCCAGCCAATCAGCCTGCAAGATGCAGAAAAAATTGATCACCCCAGACATTGTTCTCAAAATAGTTGAAAAGCAAGGGAAGCTTATGTCCCTTGGGGAAATTGCAGCTGCAATGGGGTTTGCAAAGTCCACTGTGGCTGCAACCCTGCAAGCCCACACCAACTGTGCCCCCCCACCAAGAAGACCCCAACTGGTGCGTGTACCTTGACCAAAGGTGAAAAAGCCCACCCTCTTGTGATGGCTATTGTGGAGCGTAACCCGTGGATGCCCCTGGTCCAGGTACATCTCCAGTTGGGACTCCACAGCATCTTCACCAACAAAAGAACAGTGAATTCATGGATGCACAGAGTTGTGGTTGCTGCTAGAAACTTGTCCAATCAAGTTCTTGGTGGCCCCATTTTTGTCATGAATGAAATTTCAATACTTGTATTGAAAACCCAAGAGTTGAACCCCAGTCCCCAGGAGGTGGATCCAACCCTCCAGACCAGTCCAGGAACCGCCAATCCGTTAAAAGACGGGCTCAACTCAGTAAATTACTCCGCATTCCGCTGGCCTACTACAGAGGACCCTCCAAAGACTACTTGAGTCACGCAAAGTGGACAAGAACCCGCCCACTTGCTAAATTGCATACCTGAGTTAATGAGTTACTCCAAGACCCGTCAGTCTCCCAAGGACAATTCCCCAAATGGTCATCAGATTGACGCTAACCTTGAGCCACCAAAGACCCAAACCTATGCAGAGGTTGCAGCTTGCCTTAAGGAGGTTAAAACAAAATCTATTTTTAACTTTGCCAATGACCACCAGCAACTGCCAGTCTTCTGCCCAGAAGGGGTAGTACAATTGGACTACTCAGGTGACATAGTGAACAGTGGCGGCAGAACAAAGCATTACCATTTCTATTTGCCAGAGCAGGCACAACCTGGATCTGCCGCCCTTGAGACCCCAAGCCAAGACCCACATACTGCCAGTGCCTGGTCTGCAAACCTGAACCCTGCAAAAATAAAAGAAGCAAAGTCCCAGGGTATAAAAATCCTGGCGGTACAGTGAAGACCCCATTGTCATTTTTGCTAATAAAGTTTTATGAACCTTTGGTTTGAACAAATCTTACCCTATCTAGTCTTAGTGATCTTCCATATTAATTTGGGTCAAGTAGACTAACAGGCCGCCGCCCCCTTCCAAGCCTAACCTGCCAAATTTCCCCAGGCATCATACCGCCCCCAGGAGCTCCCTTTGGACCTGTGCATTTTACTGAATACCCCCCAACCCGGCCTATTCAGAGTACGACTTGGAAACCATTCTCATTGCTGACCCTTTGGCAAGGACTAGAAGTACCAAATACATAGGATGTGAAGGAAAAAGAGTCAAGATACCACCCTTATTATTAAGGACAAGTACAACTACCTACCAGCGTACTTTGTTCCCATGACTCCACCATTAACCCCAAGACCAGACTGCCCCTTGGAACCCACCGCCGCCGCTGAGACCACCTCTACCCAACTGTTTGGAGTACTCTATATTACTTTGAAAGGATTGGTGGTTCCTTGGTCCCCAACTCCGGACCCTGGTCTTTGCTTGGGCAATATTTATCTTATATTATCAAGTTAGCACCCATTCTATTGTGGGCCCTACCTGCCGGCTTGACCGCACCTCACCCTGAGCCGCCCAATGCCTCTGCCTATGACTGGCTTCCTGACAATTTTGGTGGATATCAACCCATAAAATGCAATCATTATTAATTTTATTAAAGGGAGGGCAATGAGGGCCCGTAATGACGTCATCTTCATATCATACACTAAGATATCTGCAAGGATCCAAGACTTTGGAGAGAAGCGCATCCAATCTGACGTGTACAAGCGCAGCCCAATCTTGTATTGTTTTGTTGGGGTTTTATTGGTAGTTTCCCCATTGGGCGTCAATTATTACTTGGAAATATCAAACACTGCAGATGGGTATGCCTACCAGACGGAGCTCAAGGCCATGCTGGAGGAGTGGGCCGCCCAAAACGCCGTGCACACAGTTGTACAGAGTGTGGAGATGGAGCAGCGGGAATGGGCAACCCAATAAATCAGGGCTGCAGGGCCTACCTGCTGGGCCTACCCCCATCAACTATGCTGACATGCATCTTGCAGATGTATTTCTCTATAATTTTGGTTCTGCCTCAGGCGCTTAAAGCCTGCCACCTACAACAAACTATTCACCCAAATTGATAAGGGGTATGAGCTTTTCCCTTCCGCGTCTGTCCAGGACTTATTTGATCTTATTATCTTCTATGCAAGTGATAGTGATAAGTCCAGAAATGACCTTTGCCTCCCCCTGCGCCACTCCATCTGTTTTGTCAAGCCCGCATATATGACAGAAGAAGAATTTGAGCAATTGAAGCAATCAGCTCTTGCTGCCCCTTCCCAGTCAACAAACCCTGCCTCACCAACCCCCTATCAAGCCATCCGCCTTCCAACTCTGACTCCCAAACCACCACCCATTCCCTCCCCACCATCTCTGATCCTGTCCCTTTCATAGGCAAAGATGAAGGCAATGTTCATTCCGCCCATTCCCTCCCCTTCCTGTCCTTTGATTAGTAAATAAATCTTTTCTTGGTGACTACTATTAAAATTGATTTTTTTCTTTCAGTTCATATCTAATAATATATTTTTACATTGTTATAAGTTTCCATGTGTAAAGAATGTTGTACATTTAATGTGGTAACATATAATTATTTCTATGGATATTTTCATCATCATTACTAAATTAAAGACAATAAATGTAAATATTGCATTAAAATATTACAATTAGACATCAACTCTTGATATTTTGATATTATGTTCATAACTCAATGCATTTTTTTAATAAAATCCATTGTAAAATTGACCTTTTCAATTATAATTTAACATAATGTAATATGTTTATATTAGAGAGTCATTAACACTTAGTATAATATTAATAATTAGTGCATTTTACAGCCTGTATATTTACCTATTGGTAATAATTATGTAAACTTCTTAGTCAGATTTTGCGAGGTAATAATAATGTAATGTGTTAATAGAATACTGTTTATTGTCATTAATTGGCTGATTTTCTTTGATATGGCAATTGTGCATTTTCTGATATTTCTGCACTAGTATCCAATTGGTTGGTTTCACATCCAATTGCACAGGCAATAGGAAAACAAGCCGCCACCCCAAGACTGGATGTGGTTGAGGTGGCGGCTTGTTTTCCTATTGCCTGTAAAATTGGATGTGAAGCCAACCAATTGGATACTAGTGTGTAAATATCAGAAAATGCACAATTGCCACATCAAAAAAAATCAGCCAATTAATGACAATAAACAGTATTCTATTAACACATTACATTATTATTACCTCGCAAAATCTGACTAAGAAGTTTACATAATTATTACCAATAGGTAAATATACAGGCTGTAAAATGCACTAATTATTAATATTATACTAAGTGTTAATGACTCTCTAATATAAACATATTCCATTATGTTAAATTATAATGGAAAAGGTCAAGTTTACAATGAATTTTAAACAAAATGCATTGAGTTATACACATAATATCAAAATATCAAGAGTTGATGTCTTATTGCAATATTCTAATGCAACATTTACGTTTATTGTCTTCAATTTATTAATGATGATGTCAAAAATATGTATGTGTCAAAGATAGTACTATAAAAGCCAGTTTTTTGATGGAATTCAAACAAAATATCATCAATCTATAACTTAATCAACAAATTAGAAGCTCACCTGCAAAAGGTTGTTGAAATCGAGAAAAATATCAGGGAAATAGTGACAGGAAAGCTGGGGGACAAGGGCCAGCCACTGATCCAGTCAAAAGAAGATGCTCTGAACAAATTGAAAAATATTATAGATGAAAAGAATAAGAAAAAGTACTTAATAACAGGGAACAATTTTATCAAGTCTAAAGTTCAACAACATGGCATACAATTTGTGGGAGTTCTGGCAGGGGGCCAAAGAAAACAATGAGAAGATCAAACTAATAGAAGAAAAAGAAATTCAAAAGGAAGTCAACATCAATGAAGAGGAAACCAACCAAATGGAGACATATGAAAATGAAACGCAAGCAAGAAGCAGAAGTGCTTCCAGAAATACAGAAGCTCAATCAAATGAAAATCAAGAGGAAGCACAAGTTGCAAGAAGAATAAGGAAAATTAAGCCTAAGAAAATTAATGAAGAGCATCCAACACTCATGAAGTTTGTTAATATGGCGCCTGTGGCTGAGGGGGCCACAGGGGAAACAATCAGTAAGTCTTTTTATCTTTTACTTATATTTATTTTAGTCATCACCTGGGATGGGGATGAGGTCGCAGAAGTGGCGGCTTTTACGCCGAGTTGGTTTTATGGGGGTTACCAGTCACTGGTGGCCCCTATAGAACAAATAAATAAAAACCAAATAAATAAAATAATTCAACAGAATATGAATAATTTTTTTAATAGTGAAGCTCAAGATAGGAATACCAACCACCTGCGGGGTGCTTGCCATGCATAAGGGAAGCCTACAAACTAGGATCAACAATCAAAATCAAGGAAATGAATGAAATTTGCGGTGTCAGGAACCAACCCTGACTGGCCGGCTTGCTAGCGTCTGGGAACTGACGGGTTGTGGACTGAGTGGGCAGGGCCCACCAAAGGATTGGTGCTAACTTAATGAGGTAGGACTTTGACTTGCCCAACCACGACCACAGACCAGCGGCAAGGACAATAGTATCTATTACTCCCATGAGAGTTATGTATACAATTCTAAAAAGCTTGTTGGTATGGTCCAGCAGGAGTTTGGCGGCGGAGGCAGGCATTGGTTTGGGGGTGACAGGTGGCTCCATGTCTATTTGGTAGGCAGGGAGAAAGTTGTATTTATCTCTGAACAGGCCAGGTTTGGTAATGTACCAAGGGCCTTCTTGGTTGTATCTGGTTCTCTCAGTGATTCTGGCCCAGGGGTCCCGGGCTAGTATGTTGTTGGTGGTATAGTCTCTGTACTCGGGCTTTAGGAGGCACTCTGTGAAGTGGACGGGACCAAAGGGAGCACCTGCGGGTGGTACATAGCTGGTGGGTTGACAGGGGGGTTAGAGGATCTTTGAGTTAACTGGAAGATGACAAGAAAAAGATATGGCAATGATTGAGGAAACTAATATCTCATAATTTTATTTAAAAATGACAATGAGGTTTTGGTCTTGGCCTGACAGGTATTTATCCCACACTGCCAGGCCTCACTTCTTGGTTGGGTTTTCTGGACTCAGGCGGCTTGGCATCAGGTGTCTCAGATGGCAGTGTGGCACTTGGCACTGGCGGTTTGCCACTGGCTGCTTTGGGGTGAGAAGACTTCAAATCATTCTGTTTATTGATTCAAGTGTTGGGTGCCTCTTCAGGTTCAGTGCCTTCCCCGGGACTTTGGGAGAGTTCAGAATAATTCACAGGGGGAGATTTGTCTATTTCACCGGGCAAACCGCTGGTGTCAGGCATTGGCACCTCAGGGGAATTCTTGGCATCTTGCACTGGCGGTTTGCTTGCAGAATCCTGCGGACAGCTAAGGGTTTGGGTCCTGGCAGACTGGTAGCAGCTTCTTTAATTAGTAGCGGGTTGTCATGTTCCCAGCCTATGAGTCTGGCAGTCTGCAAAATGTTTTGTCCAGGGTTTGACTCTGGTTCCGTATTTTGAGATTTAGGAGCATCCAAATTGTCATTCCTGACACGCGGGGATATAAAACCAAACTTCAATGAATACATATATGAAAGCATTCAAAGGTTCCCCTTCACAAATATCAACAAATACAAAAAAATTAATAAAAACCAATTTTCAAATAGGAAATGAATATCTGAAATCAGCAATTTTTAATGAAATTTTTAAGTCTCTATCTAATAAAGTTGAGGATGCAGTCCTTGTGAATAATTCAAACCTTTATTTATTTCATTTGCAGAGGCCTGAGGGGCAGATTCAAGTTGGGCGCCCCCCAGTACCCTCTTCAAATTCAGCCAAACATCCTATATCAATAGGTTAGTACAAACTTTCAAAAAATTGTGCATGTTCTCAGTAAAGTATACCTTGCAAAGAATCAATGTCGCGGTGTACCTGGGAATCCTTCTCCACTGCATATTGAAAGCCAATGTCAAAAAGTTGGAAGATGTACCCATACAAATTGATATATGCCATGTAGCCCTCAACCAACAGAAGACACCACGGGGATACAGGACAGTTGAGCACGTCCTGTATGACTCATTTGCAATAGCAACACTATACAGGTACTATGTGCCCCCTGAAAAAAATCTACTAGTCAATTCTCTCACCTGATTGTTTTTTATAAGACGTTCGGCCACCACCAGGGTGCTGAGCGCCACCCCTCTAGCCATTGGCGCCAGAGTCATCCACCACATACAGAAGAGTATGTGGTCCCAATTGGACGCATTAGCAGAAAGTTTAATTTTGGGGTATAATTCCCCAGAATAATCACATTCCCCTTGCAATTTGCATTCCCCTAATAAATCATTTTCCCTTGCAACTTAAACTTTTTTATTTTATTTTTTATTTTTTATTTATTTTTCAAATATTAAAATTTTAATACTAAATACTTCACTATTTTAAAATTCTACTTGTAAAATTTTAATAGTAAAATATTTAATATAAAAATATTTAATATTAAAATATTCACTGTTAAAATAATTAATATTGAAATATTTAATAGTAAACATTTAATATTAATATTATAATATTAAATATTTTACTATTAAATATTTTAATATTAATTATTTTGATATTAAATATTTACTATTAAATATTTTAATATTAAAATTTTAGTATCTAAAAGTCACTATTAAAAATATTTAATATTTTGATATAGAATATTTTAATATTGAATAAATCATGATTAAATAAAAATTGGTATATTTCAAATATTTAACCTTTAATATTAAACTTTTAAGATTTGTAATTATACTTTTATTTTATATTTTTTATTTTAATTTTTAGTATGTAAATTATAATATATCTAAATATATTACAAGACAATAGTTAAAGTTGAGACCACGTCAAATATTTAAAAATAAGTTAAAAATGTTTTTATTTATTATTTATTATCTTGTCGAGTACAGGTCCATTTATCACAAAGATAAACATGGAAAATTGAATTTATTTGCATCATGTGGCCCGCTCCACTATTGTTCTAAATAAATGATTGTTTAGAACTTGAATCACCTTTCCCTTGTGATATGATTTGATAAACATATTTGATATACTTGAACTGCATCCTAAGTACAAATTAATAAGGAATACATAAAATCATTGGTTGCCGTGTCATGTGGCTATAGTAGCACTGAAATAACAAGGATCATATGATGATATACAAGGTCCAATTTGTGGCTTAGAAAAGCCAAAGTACCATCAAGGATTCACAATTATTTAAATAAATTAATTTATTTCTATCATTTTTTTTGTTTTTTAGCGCAACAGTCAATATAATATTCAGTGCATTATATTAAAAATATATCCATCTTATCTAGTATAATTAACTTTACTTACCTTTTCTAGTACTCTTAAATGTCTATAATACAATCAAACATCACATTATTATATATAAATAATAATTTTTGAGTCCTAGTAAAAACAAACTAAATAAAATTAAAACTAAATAAAGCCCAGGGCGCCCATTTATCTGATTGGCTCAGAGGCCAGGGCTTTTGGGAGGAATGATTCCAAGTGCTTGTAGAAAGCTGCCACCACATTAGGTGGCATTGCAATTTGGCTGATCTTGAGAATGTTGAAGAGATCCTTGGTGTCCTGAGGGAGGCCTTGTTTCACCTTATTCTTGATCCACCCAAAGACCTCTTCAATTGGATTCAGGAATGGGGAATATGGGGGGAGGAAGAGAAGTCTCATTGGACAATCAGCAAGGCGGTGGCTAGAGGAGTGGCTATTCTTGTCAATGGGGGGAACTTGGACACAACCAGAACCACTTTGTGGAGCCCGACATTATCAAGCACAAAAACGTTGGTTGTGCTGCTATAATTTATCCAAAGGTACTCCTTGACAGCTTGGAGAAAATCAAGAAAGGTCCTGCTGTTATGGGAGCCTTTAATTATCTGGTATTGATCCAACCCGCAAGGACCCAGAAGAGCAACCATTGAATAGGTCTGGGAGCAGACAGCTGCACAATGGGCTACACCGTCCTTGGACCCCTTCTCAACCCATCCATGCCTGGAACTGAGTGAGGAGGAAAACAACAATTTGTCAATATAGAAGAACTGGAGATTCCCAGTCTCCTTTAGTGCCAGATATGTCTTGGCATAAATGCGTCAATCCTTGATGGTCTTTTCACTGTTTCTGTTGTACAGAGAAACTCTGAACACCTTCCAAGAGAAGCCCAAATCAACCATTGTTTTGTAAACAAGGGTTTTAGAAATAGAAAGCCCAAACTCTGTGGCAAGCATTGATTGGACAGCAAGCATGTCCAGGTGGCAATCCCTGGCTACCCACTGCTTGATTGCTTCAATGTGTACGGGCTGAAGGAGTTTTGGCTGTCTTTTTGCCTTGGTGGATTCAGCAATTCTCCCGGTATTGCCATACTTGGTGTTGATGTTGGCAATGTACCTGGCTGTGACACCAAATTGGGATGCAAAATCCCAAACCGCCATTCCCCCTGTTTAAGCAGTTGAGGAGAGCTTCACACTCACTATCTGTCAACTGATGCGGCCCTTGGCAGGTACCACGGCATCCTGGCTACCAGGCTCAACACAGGGGATTGGGACCTTTGTGTAGAAGGTGGGATCACGCTTGGTTGCGCTGGCGCCGTCAATGGTGGCATAAGACACAGGCACAGATGGCTCCTCAGTGGTGGCCAATGGCTCATAGGACGTGTCAAAAACGCAGGGCAGGAAGTAGCAACTCTTGGGTCAAGAGTGCGGGGCCAGGTGACAACTGGGTATACAGTGGAGGTGTAAGTAACCTCAGTGTTCCTGGTGACCCTGATGTAGAAGACTTTGGTAGCAGGCCTTGAGAGTGGCTTTTGCCTGGGATTCAAGCTGGTTGATTGGGCCTGGGACGCGGGAGGTGGTTGGCTGGCAATGACACCTTTGGAGACCTGTGTATTGGCATAACTCCCTTAAAGTTGGGTTCTGGGTCTGTGCTTGGACCCTCTGGGACGCCCTTGTGGACAGGCTGCCCTGCGGGCTGGTGCAGGAGCAGGTTGGGAATGTGATTGATGGTCCATAAAAATAAAATAAAAATATATTTTAGATTAAATATGTATTTATTTGGAGTTATTGGTTTAGTTGTGGGTAGTTATTTTCTCTTGAGCTAGCCTTGAATAGTAACAGAATTTCTATATCTGTGATTTGAAGTGAATAATATTGTATACTTTCCAGATTTGAATGATTTTAAAGTTTAATCACTTTTTTGTCTAATTATGGTTATTGAGATTGAATTTTTAGTTTGGTTTTAGTTGTGGTGGAGCTTCTTGATTTGGGTTGGTGTTTCCTAGTGTGCTTACTGTACATTAAATTAGGATTTCAGTTCCCGCAAATAATATATGAGTTTACTAGTGGCATTCAAAAGTGATTTGAAATTTGGTTCTTGGATTTGACAATTCTTCAATTTCAAAAAACATAGTAAACTTAATGAAAATGGTTAATGGATTTAAACGCTTCAAATCTGATTCCAGTTAATTCATTTTATCCATAGGAAATATGCAGCTTGACTTGAACTTTGCAAAGTGTCTATGAGTTCCCGCATTTTTAAAAATTCAAATAAATACTCACAAAAATCAATTTAATTAAAAAAGGCCATCCCGCAAAAGTGATTTGAAATTTGAACCAAGGATTTGACAATCCCGCATTTTTACGTTCAGGTTCTGAATTTACAGTATTGTGTAGTGGATTCATAAATAGATGCAAAAAATAATTATATTGGTGCAAAAATATATAATACCTGCAAGAAAGTAATAGGTCCTTGGCATGAGGCTGTTTATTTAAGATGTCAACAGTGAGGAAGGCTTCTCCTCCTCAATATTTATACTTACTGGTGAATACTTAGCCTTTTGTGCCACCAGACATCTGATAGCATCAATTTCAATAAAGTTACAATTTTGACTGGAATTTGCGTACTTGTGACATGAGGTGGATGCTCATTGGTTGGTATAACAGGAATCTTGCTTTGCTGCAGCATGCCAAGACACCGCAGCTATTTATAGAACCCACAAGCAATCAAGTGCCTGATTGTGCAACCAAACAATTGTGCACCCAATGTACCATTTCCTGATAATTAAGAGGCCCAAATTTGTTAATGGAATCAAAGTCAGCTATTTGAGGCTTGTGTGTTTCTTCAATTACCAGGCAATTTATTAATCAAAATGGAGGTTTTCTTGCTCTGGGAGACAATTGGTAAGGGTTCCCAAGCTGTGGGGGTTTTGTCTCTAGGAATGCCATCTGATTGTCCAGGGCATTTTGGGCCCTGACATCATCCCCTACCATAGTTAAGCTTGCAGAGCATAGCTCTTTATTCCAGGATTTGTATTCCTTCAACAAAAAAGCAGTGTTCTCAAGGTTAGATTCTGGTTCCCAAGTATTTTCTTCATTGGGGTACCCTTTTTCATTTGATCAGGAAGTGAGTTTTTTGGTATCAGAGTTTGTGTCCCAGGATAGCTTCAACCTTGTGTTCTGTGAAGCTTCCTATTTTAATAGGAAGAGGAGCTATTATTACTATCTGATGTGGGAAAGAAGGTCCTTTCTAATGTGATATCAGGGAGAAGTGGAGTATATCATGAATCTCCCATCCAGGGGGCAGTTCTAATTGGTACACTACAGCACCAATACACTGTAAGACCTTGTAAGGACCTGTTTGTCTGGGACTCAAGCTAGCACACACAGCAGTGGTTTTGATGTTCTTTGTGCTGAGGTACATAAGGTCTCCTACTTTGATCAGGGGGGCAGGGCTTTGTTTCTTGTTGGTAAAGTCCTTGTATACTTGTACTGCTCTTATTAGGTTCTGGGCACATTCTTCTTGGCATGTGTGCATGTTGGTGACCCAATCTTATCCATCTGGGTTGTCTTCTTCCTCTGTGGGAGGGGTGTCTCATGTGGGGTTGGATTCTGTAGTTGGCTTTGAAGGGGGACATACCAGTGGAGCTTTGGTATTGGTTGTTGCACGCAAACTGAGCTATTGGCAGATGTGTTACCCAGTTGTTATGTTCTGAGTTAATGTAACATTGTAAGTACTGTTTGAGGACCTGGTTTACTCTCTTGGTCTGTCTGTTGCTCTGAGGATGATATGCAGTATGTCATGCCCTGTCTCAAAGGGCAGGCTGCTTAAGATATTTGAGTTATTTTTCAGTTCTACTTAATCTTTTGTGTTATTTATCAATATTCAAAAGTTAAGTCAAATTGTTAATAATTTATTATTCTAAAGTATTTTTTCCTTTGTTTTATGTGATTTGTGTTCAAACTGTTGTTGTTGTTGTTGCTTTGTCTGCTTGACTCTTATTTACATATATTTATACTTTTAAGCTATAATATTTTCATCTATATTACCTTCAAAACTCCTGCTTGTGTTGTTGCCGCTCCCCCAGTTTTACCAAGCAGATCTGCGTAGAGTACTGGCTTCTGTTTTGTCAAGATTGATAATTCTCCTTCTCTGGAACCCCAGGCCCAAGAGCGGGAATTGAACCCGGAACCTGGATTCCCCCAGGCTGCTGGGCCTATGGACTGCGGGACCGCCTGCCCACATTTTTCTGGGGTCAAGCCCCTGCAAGCTGACGCTGAAGATGATGGCCCACCCAGTGAAACAGATTGAGCTGAGGAAATTATTGCACTAAGTGGAGTGCCAATCACAACACCTAATGGAGGCAACCAGGCAACAACTATTAGCTTCATGAGTTTGAAGTCTTCACCAGCAACCAATCAAGAGCCAACCCAAGGAAGAGGCACTGGCCCGCAACCTGGCCCCATGACCACAACACTAGAGCAAGATAATCAGGTAGCTAAATTGGGAGTCACAACCAATGAAAGAACTCCCAGGCCAAGCGCCACTTTGCTGCCTTTAGACCCAAGTCCCCAATTCCCCTGGCCCTGCCTTTCCCAATGCCCTGATGACCCCCCATCAAAAATGTTAAGTTTGGAGGTGGGATGCTATATAGACCCAAGGACCCCGCACTCCAAACTTATTGCCATTTTTGAATAAAGGTTATGTCACTTTGGCTTATACAGCTACTTCCATATTTTGTATTTGCCATCTATCAGTTCAGTTTGAGATCTCCCAGCCCTCCTGCCCCTCTGCCTGCAGTTTTCTGTCCACTTGGCGTCCCCTTTGGGCCCGTTCATTTTACTGAATATCCATTAAAGCCCAAATATAAAGATTATACACCAGAGAAGATCATTGAACTTGACCCATTAGCCCACACCAATCCGCTATCAGATGCAACCGCCAAGGCCTATGGATATTCTCTACCCCCAAGCTATTTAAAGAAAATTCAACTATCTCCCGGCCTACAACATCTATATTGGTCATTATCTGTTAGATTAATCTGTTTCCTCTTAACTGTGCTACTTAACACTTTAAAATTTTGTTTTAATTTTCTTATCAATAAATTTAAATAATTATAACAATTTTATCAAAATAAATCTTATTTAATCCTTATAATATAAAAACTTATATTAAATTAATCATTTTCTACTTACAGCTAAATTAAAATGTATTAAAAGCTAGTAACAATCTTATTTCATATACTATTTTTCTTGAAAGCTGATTAGTAAAAAATGACATCATTCTAAAAAGAGAAACATAAAAATACAATAAAAGTGATCCAATGCTTTTTGTTGGAAATTAAATTGTTGCCGAAATCTTAGATTTTTTAAAAATATTTAATTTAAAATATAATAATTTTTGAATCCCTCTTTTTAAAAAGAGGGCAGACAGCTTTTTTGCATATTTAATAAATAAATATTAAATAATTTTGGATTTGTTTTATAAAAAATCTAGTAAAAAGTTAAAAAACTAAAACTAAAATTAAAACTAAACTTTTATTGAAATTTCAGTGATCTCATTTAGCATAAGTAATTTATTCTTAAGTTAGATTTTATAGAAAATATATAATAAGAACTTAAAGAGAGTAAAAGTTTTTCTTTTCAAATTCTTAAGTATTTAATATTAATAAAATGGCTTTATACAACTATTTAATAAAATTATATTTTTATACTGTATGCTAGAGATAATATGTATAAAAAATTCAAACATAAAAAAGAATGTATCAAAATCTTGCTTTATTTAATTAAATTTTATAAAGGTTGAAATTTATTTAAACTAAATAAAAAATGATCTTAGTCATTTTATCTATAAAAATAAGATGCAACTTAAATTATACAAGCAAATATTTATATGTGATTAAAAATAACATTTTTGTTTTGATAGATTTAAGATATATAAAGTTCATTTTTTATGAACTGTTAAAAGTTACAATAAACTTAAGTTTATTTAAACAAAAGGATTTTGAGTTGGTTACTAGAAGTAAGCTAAATAATAATTTATACTTTAAATTTAGTTTACTGATTAAAATATCATACTTTAAGAGTTAATTAGCATATTTTATTTCAAATAATAATTTTATAAGCTTACATTCAAAGCCGCTTCAAGATACTAAATTGGTATTGAAATATAATGTTGCAGCACAATTCCAAAAGCTGAGATTAAGGGCTTTCTAATGATACTAGTTTGAGTGAGACTGAAATACTATTTGCCAAGATATCAACAGTTAACCAGAATATAAAAAGGGGTAAATAAACAATGATATCAGACTCCAGGGGTGATATTGATAAATTAAGGAGATAAGTTGGGGTCAGTTGGGGATTTATGCCTGTAGTGCAAAAGCTCAGCTAACATGGTATTTAAACAGCTCAACTTTACAGAAATTTACTTTTCAATCCACACCTTTACTCCTCTCTGATAACTGCACATCTATTTCCAAGCAAGAACTGCCTGAACCAAGCCAAGGAACCCAACCACTGTCATTATGGAACCCATCAAGTTTGCACCTCAGATGACACCCTTCTTCTCACTGGGGGCTTCTACTAAGAGAGAAAGAATCTCTATGCTTAAACAAGCATTCCTTTTTACTGCTGGCAGTGATCTTAACAGCTTTGTTGAGCATTTCTTATTAAAAACAGAGTTTGGAAAAAGTACCTTCTTACCTGTCATACAAAATTCTAAGACATATGATTTCCTAAACAACCTAAAGGAATTGATGTCAGAGTCCCCTGCCAAGCACCTTCCTTCCCTAAGAGCATTGGTTACATCAAGCTACAGTCTGAAAGAGCTTTGAGATTGTGGATTTAAAATGACAAAAAATGAGTATTCATATTCTAAAAAAATAAAAAAATGCTAAAAAAGAATAATTAAATTAAAAAAATAAAAAAGGAAAAAATGATTCAGTAAAGAAAGAAAACATAAAAAA
Source organism: Entomophthora muscae (assembly GCA_014839935.2). Taxonomy (NCBI): domain Eukaryota; kingdom Fungi; phylum Entomophthoromycota; class Entomophthoromycetes; order Entomophthorales; family Entomophthoraceae; genus Entomophthora; species Entomophthora muscae. Next base: position 177,406 of record QTSX02007246.1, read on the forward strand.
TATTTTAAAACACATATTAAAAAATTCATTCCCAACCAGCCAATTCACTAAAAAATCCCCTGGATTGATTTATGAAGAATTACAAAAAGAATTGAGTGAATACTCAACTAATATAAAATACTCCTTATTGAAAACAAAAAAAGAAATTTATGAAGATATGAAAATAAAAAACAATATTTCTATTTCACTTTCCACTTTCTATAAGCTTATTCCTAATAATATAATTAAAAGCAAAAAGCAAACTGATATGTGTAACATTTGCAACTTAAAAAATCATTAGAAATGAAGAAAAAGGATTTGAGTATAAAGAAGTTGCCATTGCCTAAATCTATTAAAGAAAATTTGGAATCTATTGACCTACATGAAAAGTTTTATAAGCATCAAAATAAAGAATATATTAGTGATATAAATAATCTTGATAATAATTCATGTGTTATAGTAATAGACTATAAAGAAAACTTTAAAATAGGTGGGGGTCCTATAGAGACAAATAATTATTTTTATGAGAAAATACCTATTTCTTTATTAGGATTTGCAATTGCTTTTAAAGAAAATGAGAAAATTAAATATGAGTATCATGACTTTTTATCTGAAATTTTATCTCATGACTCTTTGTTTTCAGGTCAGTGTTTGATAAGTCTGCTTAAAAATAATAAATTTAAGAATATTAAAAATATTAAAGTTTGGACTGATAATGGTAATCATTTTAGATCTTATGAATTCTTATATTATCTTTTTAAAGAGGTACCTAAAATTATAAAAGGAACAATTAAGTTTAATAGATTTTTTGAGTGTCATGGCAAAAGTATTATTGATGGTCATTTTGGTGTATTATCTAAAATATTTAAACAAAAGGAAAATGCAATGTATATAAAAAATATAAATGATCTCAAAATGGTTTTTGAGAGAGAGGAAGAAAGAAAGGGTTTATATGAGACACTTGTAAATAATTCAGATGTTTCCCAAAAAACTTTTTTTTACATCTATGATAGAAAATCTAGGCCTAAAAAAAGCTGGCTTGAAGTCAAAGCATTTTATGTTAATCTTTCATATTTAATGAAAGATGGTGAGCTGTATGTTTCACCTTTGACATTTGAGGATGTTAAGGAGTACTCCAAAATAAATTATTGTACAAAGTTCTGCACAGATGACAGAGAAACAAAGAGAGCTGATACTACTAAAGGATTAGTAGGACATGTTCATGAAGTTGGACGCATAACAAAAACTTATATTTCACATAGGGTAAATAGTCTTTTAAATACAACAACTTTTTTCTAAAAATAACTAAGAAATTAATTACATGAGCCAAAGATAGGGTAATAGCAATTATGGCTTTGGGGCTGCTATTACTCTCCCATGCAACTCATATATTTGATTCTTGGCTTATTAAAATAGAAAAAAGGGTTTTTAGCAAAAATACAGTTAATAGAAATAAGATTTATTTTTATTATTTGTATATTTTACACTCTTAAACTTTTATTCAGTAAACTAAGCATTATATTAATGTTCAAAAAACATAAGTTTACGGCTTAAATGATACCAAAGAAGTTAAAAGTCTTTAAAATGCTTAAGCTGGCGCCTTGGCTTAATCTAACAAATAATGACCCAACTGGAACCACCCGTAACACCCAAACCAATGCCAGCCTCCTCCTTTGACCTCCCAACCAACCATACCAGTAAGCTTTTTGGAATAATGTACATCACCCTCACAGGGTGGTGGACAACATTATTCCGGCTGCTGGCCCGTGGTCTTGGGTGGGGAAGTCTGCTTCTTACCTTCTAAAGTCAGCTCCTCTCTTAGGGTGGGCCCTGCCAGCAAAAAACCTGGCTCAAGTTATCCCCAAACTTGGCGGGCCAGCCGCCCAAGAGTGGATCCCTGACATGTCCTTTTTTTTCTTTTCTCTGATGCTCCAAACTTCTCCAGTTGCTCCTCTTCTTGACTGCTTCCTCCCTGGTGATCAATCTCAACAGAAAAGGCTTTTTTATTATAAATAAAGAGCTTTTGAAGAGTAGGCTTTTAGCCAAAATTCTTAGTGATTTTTTCCCTTCAACTTTTACAATTTTTAGCTTCAAATTTGTAATTTTAAAGAATTTTGTTTTTTATTATTCATTTTTTTAGTTTAGCCTTTTCCTTAAATCTAAATGGAACTTGTAAACCAACAAGCCTTAGGCTTGTGTATCCATTTTTTCCCTTAAGGAATCTTTCAATAGTTATATGTATTAATGTGCCAATGAATAATATCATAATATTGATATTCCTTTAGTTAAAAATTGTTCACTATTAAACACTTTATTCTATCTTCTTTGCCTAGGGTTTTTACACTTTATTACTCCATTTGTGACGCAATATAGGTTTTTAGCGGGTTTCTGTAAGATCATCTTACAGACAGTACCTATGTTCTTATATCTTTTAAATTTGAATCCAAAATGCTTTGCACACTCTAGTTTATAACCTTGCACCATTATGGGAAAGACCTTATACAGTAGACAACAATCTTTTTATTACCAAGTCCTTTAGGATTTGGGCCAAAGACTTGGAGTTGAATTGAGGGCCTCTTTCTGAGACCACTTCTTGTGATAGTATGTGGTTCATGAATACTCAGTTCCTGAATAGGGAGGCTGTTTCCTTTGCTGTTACTTTGTTTGCTGTTGGTATGAAGTGAGTAATTTTGGTGAAACAGTTGATAATTACAAAGATGGCATAAAATCCTTTGAATTAGGAAGTTCCACAATGTAGTCCATGGATACTGACTTCCAAAGGCCTTCTGCAATCTAGAGGGGCTTTATTAATCCTTCTAGCTTTCCTTGCTTAGGCTTGATATATCTGTATTTCTTGCAACTGCTGAGGTATACTTCAATATCTGACTTCATCCTGGGCCACATGTAGTTTCTCTGGATTTCTTTGAGAGTCTTTGTATGCCTGAGGTGTCCTGCCATGGGGGAGTTGTGGTATTCCTTCAGTATATCTAAGCACAGTGAGTATTTTGGTACGTAGGTGCGTCTGTGTAGTTGTAGGGTGTCTCCAGGTAAGGAGAAACCTGTTTGGTAGTATTGACTGTTGATATCTTTCTTTAAGTATTCCATGATGGAAATGAAGTGCTGGTCTAAGGTCTGAGCTAGTTGGATTTCTTCTTTTTTACTGGCTAGTCCTAGGAATAGGAGCATTGGCTGAATCACTTTGAAGACAGCAAGGATTTAGTGTTGAATTTTTTAATCTCTTTGGCGCTAGGGAAGAGGTCTGCTCTTTGGCTTAGGGCATCAGGTATAATGTTAATCTTGCCAGGTTGGTAGCTGATCAATAAGTTATAATCTGCTAAGAAAGGGCCCATCTATCTTGGCAATGGTTTAGTTGTTGCGGTTTGAAGAAGTATGTCAGGTTCTTATGATCAGTCATGAATTTCACTGGGTGGTTGGCGTCACACAAGTATCTTTTCCAATCTTTCAAGGACTGGATGATAGCAAAAATCTCTTTATTGTAGATGGGGTAGTTCAACTCAGGCATAGTGAACTTCCTTGAGTAGTAAGATACATGGTGCAGCTTACTATCATACCCCCTCTGAAGCAACACCCCCCAATGCAAAGTTGGAGGTGTCCGTCTCCACAATGAAGGGTTTATCATAAACTGGCATTGCCAAGACAGATGCGGAGACAAAGATGTTTTTTAGCAACACAAAGGCAGATTTGGTGGCGTCATCCCACACAAAGGGGTGTTTCTCAGAGGTGAGGCAGGTCAAAGGCAAGCAGATTGAAGAAAATTTTTGGAAAATTTCCCCACAGAAGTTTACCAGGCCCAGGAAACTTCTGACCTCCTTATGGTTCTTAGGTTTAGGCCATAACGTCATGGCCTCTATTTTGCTGGGTGACGTAGCAAATCCTCCTTTCAGCACATTTTACCCCAAGAACTCTACTTCTTCTTGAAAGAACTCACACTTTTGGAGTTTAACAAACAGTCTGTGTTTCTTGAAGCGTTGTAGGTTATATTGAAGGTGTTTGACATGTTCTTCAGTGGTGCGGCTGTAGATGAGGATGTCATCTATTAGGATACACAATACTGATCCTTGAGTCCTCCCAAGACCACATTACCATAGTTTAAAAGGATCTGGGTGCATTGCACAAACCAAACAGCATAAAAAGGTATCTTTAAAGACCTTGACTAGTCTTGAAGGTAGTCTTTCACTTGTCATCAGGCCTAATTTGGATCTGATTAAAGGCATCCTAAGATCAATCTTTGAGAAGATGTTGGCTCCTGAAAGCTAGTATGATAGGTCTTCAGCATTGGGTACAGGTTATCTGTTTATTTAGGTGATATTGTTTAGGTCCTGGTAGTTCACACAAAAGCCTAGGTCACCACCCTTCTTTTTAACAAACAGCAAAAAGGACAAACAAGGGGATTTGAAGACGTGTATGTATCCCTTCTTTAACATATTGTCCAGGTACTCTCTTAAGGTGACTTATTCCTTTATGTTCCAACTGTAAAAAGGTCCATGTTTTGAGTAGGTTTCTGGGAGGAGGTCAATAGTGTGGTCAAACTGACTGTGTTTAGGCAAGGCAGTGGCTTCTTCTTCTTCTGAGAAGAAGGACTCCCAAGGCTTCAAATGTTTTGGGATCTCAGTTTTGCAAGATTCCATGGTGATGTTATTTAGTTCTAAAACTTGCTGAGGGTTCAAGAATGGGACCTCTAAGGTTTGGCTCTCATGAGTGAAAGTCACCTGATGGTTCTTTTAGTCTAAGTTCAATTGGTGGTCAACCCATCATTCAAAACCTATCACTATTGATTTTGGAAGCTTCTCCATGACGTAGAATCTGGTGGGAAGCTGCCTCTTGTTTAACTTCAAGGAGACAAACTCTTCACATTTGTGTGACAAGCCTGTTGTCTTGTTACCCAAGGTTACCAGTCAGGAATTTCCCTGGATTGGTATACCCAGTTTCTCAGCTAAGCTATGTTCCATGTATTTGAGGGTTGCCCAACTGTCTAGAAGGGCTAAGTGTTCATCTCATGGTTATGGTAACATAAAATAGTGTCAATAATAAATTAGGACTGGAAAGCGTTGTTTATTACTAAAATTATGGCTCCTTGGGTTCCATTGAGACAGCTAGTGCATTCTTTGGATAAGTGACTGCTCTGGTGGCAATAAAAGCATAAACCACTTCTGACATGGTGTTGATACTCTTCTGGGGTTATGTTCAAGCAAGATCTACTAGCACCAGGGCGCTGGTTGTTCCAGGGCTGTCCAGTGTGGTATCCTTGTGGTTGACTGAAGCACATGCCTCTGGCAATAGACAGGAGCTCATTTTTGGGGAGATTGCATTGGTGGTGTCTCATTAGGCTGGCGTGGTGTGGGTTAAGACATTTCTTAAGTTTAATTGTGAAGGTCCACATGGAAGCTGTTCTGCAGGAGAGGGTTGATTCAGCCTCAATAAAGACAATATGATGAAATTTGGTCATGGATAGTAGTTTGGGACAGGAAAAGAACATGTAGTAACATGGGCTACTAGGGAATTTGAGGCCTGCCTAATAGGTAACATTGGCTACTGGGGTAAGGAGTAGAGTATCCTAGCAGGTAATATTGACTTCTAGGGTGCTAGTTGGATGGTATAAACCTATTAGGTAACATTGGCTACTAGGAGAAGATAATGGCTCTTCTCCCCAGCAGGTAACATTGGCTGATAGGGTGCTGGATAAGTATCTTCACCCAGTAGGTAAAATTGGCTACTAGGGGTGGGAAATGGCTCTTCTCCCCAGCAGATAACATTGGCTGCTGGGAAAAATGGGTGATTTGACCTAGCAGTTAACATTAGCTGCTAAGGAATGGAGGATCTTAAATAGCTCTACATGCTCTTATGCACTTATAGGAGGTCTGTAATTAAGCATCTTGCCCAACAGACTGGTAATGTCAGGGAACCAACCCTGACTGGCCAGCTTGCTAGCATCTGGGAACTGGCGGGTTGTGGACTGGGTGGGCAGGGTCCACCAAAGAATTGGCTCTAACTTAATGAGGTAGGACATTGACTTGCCCACTCACAGCCACGGACCAGCAGCAGGGATAATAGTATCTATTACTCCGGTGAGAGTAATATATACAATCACAAAAAACTTGTTGTTATGGTCAGCAGGAGCTTGGTGGTGGAGGCAGGCATTGATTTGGGGGTGACGGGTGGTTTTATGTCTAATTGGTAGGCAGGAAGGAAGTTGTATTTATCTCTGAACAGGCAGGGTTTGATAAAGTAACAAGGGCCTTCTTGGTTGTATCTGGTTAACTCTGTAGTTCTGGCCAAGGGATCCCGGGCTATTATGTTGTTGGTGGTATAGTCTCTGTACTCAGGCTTTGAGGGGTACTCTGTGAAATGGACAGAACCAAAGGGGGCACCTGGCAGGCGGTACATAGCTGGCAGGCTGGCAGGAGGTTCAGATGATCTTTGAGTTAACTGGAAGATGACAAGAAAAAGATATGGCAATGATTGAGGAAACTAATATCTCATAATTTTATTTAAAAATGACAATGAGGTTTTGGTCTTGGCCTGACAGGTATTTATCCCACACTGCCAGGCCTCACTTCTTGGTTGGGTTTTCTGGACTCAGGCGGCTTGGCATCAGGTGTCTCAGATGGCAGTGTGGCACTTGGCACTGGCGGTTTGCCACTGGCTGCTTTGGGGTGAGAAGACTTCAAATCATTCTGTTTATTGATTCAAGTGTTGGGTGCCTCTTCAGGTTCAGTGCCTTCCCCGGGACTTTGGGAGAGTTCAGAATAATTCACAGGGGGAGATTTGTCTATTTCACCAGGCAAACCGCTGGTGTCAGGCATTGGCGCCTCAGGGGAATTCTTGGCATCTTGCACTGGTGGTTTGCTTGCAGAAAATCTGTGTGACAGCTAAAGGTTTGGGTCCTGGAGGGCTGGAAACAACTTTATCAATCAGTAGTGGGTTGTTGGGCTCTCAGCCCATGGGTCTGGCAGTCTGCAAAGGGTTTTGCCCAGGGTTCAACTCTGGTTCCATATTTTGAGATTTAGGAGCATCCAAATTGTCATTCCTGACAGGTAAGGTGTCCTTGTTTGTGTTTCCTTAGAGGCTTTGAGGAGGTCTCAAAGCCACCAGAGAGGCACAGATATGCCTAGGGACGTTATCAAGGTAGCCTCTTGGGGAAGCAGCTGCAGAACTTGGTAATTAATAGGTCTCTGGGAAGTAAAAGTGGTTATTTTGTGTCTGAAAGCTCATATTCAACCACTTGAGTGAGCAAAGACAACTTCACAGACATGGGAATCCTCTGTGGTTGAATGACCCAAATGTAGGTCACTTGCAGAGGCCCAGTCAAACGCTAGTAGCCTTGTAGACTTATTGCATGAGTATGAGGTATTGGTAACAGGGATTGAAAGAGGAACCAAAGGTGTTTCATAGTGTAAAGATACACCTCCCCCTTAGTCCTCCACTTCAATTCCTGCCAAATTCTTGGGAAATTCTACTAAATCATGTTCAAATATTTACCCAAAAGGTTACTAAAAAAGCCCAACAAAATCTATCAGTTTAATATTTTAGAATTATTCTGGAGATGCCCCCACCTAACCCACCCAATAAACACATCTGGTTAAATATCATGTGCAAGAGCAGCCAGGAGCAGTGGTAATTGCATCCAAAGCATATTCCTGATTTTAATTGGTTCAGTTTTTCTTTTGACTATGTCCATTCAAAATTTGTCAAGATCTTTCTTCCTCAAGAAATGCATTTGTATCCTCTCATATCATTGACTGATTGGTTTTATGACATTCAATCTACCATCTCAATCCCATCTCATCCCTTAAATGAATTCAAGAGCTGTAAAAGACCTTACTTCATCATTCTATAATCTAATAAGATTCAAAATTTGTTAGTGATTTAGGTCATTTGGTTTTATCTGCTGCTTTGCAGTGTTCAGTTGACCCCTTTCCCCCTTTACCTACCCAATAATTGTTGGCAACAACCTTTTGATTGTTGCTGAAACCGCAATTTAAATTGTGGTTGAGAGCTTGGTTTTATTTCCTATTAACCTGCTCTGCAATTCTCACCCATAGAAAGATATCACAATGAAGGCTAGTAAGATGAACTGGATGATCAAAGTGAAGACATTTTGAAGGACTGGAGGATCATAGTGAGGAATGGAACTTAGGTGGTTTGTAGAAAGGACTAGCTGATGGACTAGAAGATCATTAAGAAGGACTAGCTGAAGGACCAGAAGATTATGGAGCAGGACTATCTGGAAAACTAGAAGTTAATTAAGAAGAACCAGTAGAAGTAGATGCAGGAGCAAGAATGCTGGAGTTGGATTATTGAAAGTAGGATTAATAATAAGAAAGAAGCAGTAAAAGAATTAAGTAAACTGCCAAAGATATGATAAAACATTGAGATTAAATCACATATGAAAAATGACAGGAAAAAGGAAATGGTTTACAGAAATTAGACTTAAAATTTATTAAGAATTGATCAAGTAAGCTAGAGCCAAAGAGGTCAGAAACAGAACAGAGAAACTGTTAAGACAAAGGTCGGAATTTTGCCAAAATGGTTGAGAGAGGCAAGAAGCAAGCAATGGGCAACTTCAAGGTGTTAAAATGTTGAGAAAACGCGGTGAAACTTGGAGAAATGTTGAAGAAATTAGGGTTCAAAATCTCCTAAGTAAAACATGTGTGGAGGCTCTTGAGTTTTCCTAGAGAAACATGCTGGGAATCACGGCAAAATTGTTTGAAACACGGAGCAGTTGTTTATCCAGAGCAAGACAGTGCTGGGTTCAAACCAGGGTCAATACATGCCATTTGGATAAACGTTTTAGAAAAGCAGTTTAATCTGGGTATCTGATTGGTTGCAGTTCAAAGCCTGTTTAATCACTGTTTTAAGGACTTTAACTGAAGAGTTTAAGCTTAAAAATGAGGAAATAAAGCAGTAAAAGCAGGGTTTTAATTTGATGAAGTAAGTAAAAAGTTTAATATATTGTAGATAATAAGAAACTGGATAGTTTAAGCCTGTAAAAACCAGAGTTCTGAGAGAAACAAGCCATGAAACAAGGTGTCAGGAAGCCAGTCATAGGTAGAGGCATTGGGCGGCTTGGGGTGAGGGGCAGTTGATCCAGCAGGTAGGGCCCACCATAGAATGTGTACTAACTTGATAATATAAGATAAAGATTGCCCAAGCAAGGACCAGGGTCCAGAGTTGGGGACCACAGAATCCACCAATCCTGTCATAGTAATATAGAGTACTCTAAAAAGTTGGGTAGAGGTGGTATTGGCGGCGGCAGTGGGTTCCAAGGGGCGGTCTGGTCTTGGGGTTAATGGTGAAGTCATGGGAACAAAGTACGCTGGTAGGTAGTTGTACTTGTCCTTGAATAATAAGGGCAGTATCTTGACTCTCTTTCCTTCACGTCCTATTTATTTGGTACTTCTAGTCATTGCCAAATGGTCAGCAATGAGAATGGTTTCCAAGTTGTACTCTGAATAGGCCGTGTTGGGGGGGGGGGGTACTTGGTAAAGTGCACAGGTCCAAAGGGAGCTCCTGGGGCAGTATAATGCCTGGGGCAATTTGGCAGATTGGGCTCAGGAGGGGGCGGTGGCCTGGTAGTCTACTTGACCGGAATTAAGATGGAAGATCACTAAGACTAGATAGGGTAAGATTTGTTCAAACCAAAGGTTCATAAGACTTTATTATCAAAAATGACAATGAGGTCTTTGCCGTACTGCCAGGGTTTTTATACCATGGGACTTTGCTTCTTTGATTTTTGCAGGGTTCAGGTTTGCAGACAAGGCACTGGCGGGGCATGGGTCTTGGCTTGGAGTCTCAAGGGCAACAGATCCAGGTTGTTCCTGCTCTGATATATAGAAATGGCAATGCTTTGTTCCGCTGCCACTGTTCACTATGTCACCTGAGTAGTTCAATTGTACTACCCCTTCTGGGCAGAAGACTGGCAGTTGCTGGTGGTCATTGGCAGAGTTAAAAATAAGTTTTGTTTTAACCTCCTTAAGGCAAGCTGCAACCTCTGCATAGGTTTGGGTCTTTGGTGGCTCAAGGTTGGCATCAATTTGATGACCATTTGGGGAATTGTCTTTGGGAGGCTGGTGGGTCTCAGAGTAACTCGTTAACTTGGGTTTGCAATTTAACAAGTGGGCAGTCTCCTGTCCACTTTGTGTGACCCAAGTAGTCTTTGGAGGGTCAGGGTTTGATTCCAGGGTTTCCAATGTTGGTTTTGAAACTCCAGTATTGGCATTGGGCAGGTTGGCAGCGGGTCCTTCACCAATCTCTGTTAGCCAGGTTACATCTCCTTTGTAGATAAGGGTCTTCATTGGCACCAGTTTGACGGCAGACTGGCAACTATTCAGGGAATTCTCTGTAGTAGGCCAGCAGGTTGCGGAGTAATTCATCAATTCAAGCCTGTGACTTAACAGGTTGGCAGGTCCTGGACTGTCCTGGAGGGTTTGATCCATCTTTTGGGAACTGGGGCTCAACTCTTGAGTTTTCAATACAAGTATTGAAATGTCATTCATGACACAAGGAGCTATAAAGGGGGTTCAGTCTGAGACTTTTCAAGGACCAGATTAATTGAGTTAACAAGGCCACTAGAGCTACACAGAGAGCTGGAGACCAAGATAAAGGGGCAGAAGCCAAAAATAGTTGCAGGAGCAAAAAATTTAGGAGCTGGAGCCTGAGAAAAAGGAGTCAAAGCTAAGAAAAGAGAAGGAGTCTAGGACTAGAGAGCAGGAGTCCAAGACTAAGGTGCAGGAGTATAAGACTAAGTATAAGGAGTCCAATAGATTATTGTGGGACTTTAAGTATTGGCACATATCTATTGTTTACCAGACCCCTGAGCCATATAATAGAGGATTTCTAAAGAGATCTTTCTTCTGAGAGTGAATAAAAGCCTATTTTTAACCCTATACATATTTTTTTGGGATACATTTTCCCTATTAGTGAATGACATCTCCTTCCAGAAGGTCCCTGGCTATGACCCAGGACACACATTGAAAACTGGTGAACAGGAACCTCACAGGCATGATAGTAAGCTGCACCATGTATATCAGGCACCCACCCACTTGGGATTAATCTCCCAAGGTAGTGAATGTTTGCAGAGGGATTAAGGCAAGTAATCAATGAACCTACAGATAGGGACATCATACCAAGATGGAAGAGTTCCCTAACTAGACAATAACAGCCTAAGAGCGGATTGAAGCGGCCAAGAAAGAAGTATACTCCTAGGTAACACAAGAGGAAGGCAGAGGCCAATGGATGAAAGACTTGTGGTTCAGAGGCTCTTCCTTCCGAGGCAGGTTGTGCAACAGGGGTGTGGCAGTATACCATACTCCTGGGATTACTGGCGCCAAGAGCTATCCAAAAACTGAGTTTTGGGAGAAGTGCCTGAGTCTGCACGCAAACCTATAAAATGTGGGGGAAACAGTCAGCAACAAGACCATCAAATATAATCATTTATACCCAAGAGACTCCATTAAAGAAGTCTTGGGAAATCTCATGGCCAGGATTAAGAATGATTTATTTCAAAAAAAAGAATGGATAATAATTCACTTTGAGGTGAATGAAGACTTTATTGATTGAACAAAAAATGAAATATAACTTACCAGATATATATAGTATAATAGGAGTGAAATAGTTGGGAAATGGTAAAGGATTTGGGGAAATTTGGAGATTACTGGAGATTGTGAAAGCTTTTACTGTAAAATGTGGAGAATTGAACTTCTAGCCCTAATATATGGTTAAAGGCATGCTTAATATAAGAAGTTTTCACAAACCCATACAGAGCAGCAAAAACATGGGGACATCTCCTCCATTCCCCACATTTGTCAAGAGAAGAGAGACAGGCATCAGCAATAGAAACAGAGGCCAACAGCAAAGCCAACACAGATCCAAAGCCCAAGAACTCATTGGTATTGTCATCCTTATATTTAGTACTGTCATAAATGTGCTGTTTTAGCAGAGTTACAAGGGGAAAAATATTTAGAGGATAGATAATAATCTTTATTGTGAGATAGTGATTATATAGCTATTGCAAATCAATGGATAGCAGGAACATGATTGGTGATCACACGGCTGGATATAAGAGGGGGTGGCTTGATCCTGCTAATGAGTCAAGCGCCAAATCAAGGTATCCATCGTGAGGGATCATCATTTGTTCATGTTGATTGATTTGGTAATCTGAGTTGACTTCCTGGTCTGGCTTTGAGTGACCGGGTAATTGGATTGCGGGTCACAAACCCGCTTGGTTGGAACCTTGCTGGCAGGTCAAGCCTGCGGTTTTAACACACACACACCCAGATGAAAGTTGGCCTCCTCAGGAGGCAGGTCAACAGGGAGGTTGTTAGGAGCCCGGGCGCTATATTGAACCAGTTATTGTTTGGTGGCAGGCAGGGCAGTTTCCTGTTGTTTCCGTCTCGCTTTTCAAGGTTGTGGGCGGTTGTGGTGTAACATCTTGTCTTGCCTGCGTTTCCTGAGCCCTTGCACAAGGTAAGTGTTATTGTTGTTTACCTTTAGGATTATTGCTGGCCCTACTTTTTTGGGTTGTAGCTTGCTTTTGTCAACATTCACAACCCAGACTTTGTCCCCAACTTCATGTCTCTGGCAGATGGGTACAAAGGTTTTTTGTAAGTGTTCCTTTTCTTTGGCTGCTTGTTTGCTGTTGGCCTCTATTACTTGAGGATCAGAGCAAGGGGGGACTTGACTTGGGATCTCCAGTTTGGGTCCTGTCAATGCTTTAATGATATTAGGCTGTATGCCGTATACCAGTTCAAACAGGCTTTTTGTGGTGGATCTGTTCACTTGGGTTTGGCACACAAGTAATGCAGTCAGTAGCTGCTTAAACCAGTCTTCAGGTCTCCTGGCAGTGAGTTTGGCTAAGGCTTGCACAAGGCTATCATTAAGCCGCTCTACGCGTCCATTGGCCTGTGGATGGTATGGTGTTGTGACGGTGTGTTTGACCCTGTTTTTGGCAAGGTACACGTTGGTGTTTTTGGAGGTCAATTCTTTGCCCCCATTGGTTATCAGGAGTTCTGGCTTTCCAAACCTGCTGATTATTTCTTTGCCAATGAATTGTTGGACGTTGTTATTGGTGTGCAATTTCACCGCTTGGGCTACTGGTCATCTTGTTGCAAAATTGATGGCTGTTATGATTTATTTTTTGTTGTTATGCTTTCCTGGCATGGGGCCCACAATGTCCAGAGCCCATACCTTGAACGGTAGTTGGGTTTGAATGGGGAGTACAGACTTAGGCGGGGTTTTGCTTCTGGCAACCTTTTTGCAGACCTCGCACTGTTCTAGCACTTCCTGGACATTGCGGTATAAGGTTGGCCACCAGGCTTTATGTTTTAGGAATTCATATAGATTTTGGCTCTTAGTATTTCCAAGATCTCTGTGGTAGCAAAGAATGGTATCAACTTGTTGGTGTGTGGGAATGTAGGAATGGTTGTGCCATCCGACATCTTTCTGTGAAGAGTCTGTATACGTCAGCAAAGAGGTGTTCATCCTTGATGACCGTTTCTTTGGTGATATTTTGTTGTACCTGCAGGGAACCCTTTGTCTTTTGTACGTAGCACTAGAAGAGGCAAGTCTGGTTGAGCCCATTTTCACCCCTAGAAGCGCGGACATACAGGCGGGACAGGGCGTTGCCATGGCAAGTTTGGCCCCGGGCTTATATTGGATGAACATGTTAAACCTTTCTAGGATTTCCATTCACCGCGCTTGGCGGCGTGACAAGTTTGCATGTGTCTTGAAATAGATGAGCAACTTATGTTTGGTTAGTTCTGTGAATTCTTCCTGCCATTCCAGGTAACAGCGCCATTTGACTAGGCAGTGTACGATGGCCAGTAGTTCTTTGTTGTGGATAGGGTATTGACACTTGCCATCTGTCAGCTTGCGCAACTTATAGGCTATGGGCAGGAAGTCACTGTCACTATTCTTAATTTGCAGTACTCCCCCAATGGATGCATCTGAAGTGTTGGTTTCCATCTGATATTCTCCATCTCATTTGGAGTATTGTAAGATGGGTGCTGCCGTGAGCTTTTCCTTGAGATGTCTGAAACAGAGGTCACATTGGGGGTCCATACAAACTTGGACTTGGCACCTGTTATGGCAGACAAGGGGGCAGTCAAGACGCTGCAGTCAGGTATTAAACGTTGTGCATAGGCCACCATTCCCAAGAAAGTGTGTAGTTCTGACTTGTCCTTGGGAGGTGGCATTTTGCAGATGGTTTGTATCTTATGACTGTTGGGTTTGATGCCGTCCTTTGAGACTATGTGTCCCAAGAAGGGTAGTTGCTCCTGGAAGAACTGGCATTTAGAGGGCTTGGCCAGCAGTTTGTGTTGTTCCAGGGTCACAAAGACTTCCTCCAGGTCCTTGTGATGCTGTTCTACCAAGGGGCTTTAGACAATGATATTGTCCAGGTACATGAGGGCGTGTTTGCCTATGTGTGGCGCAAACACTTTGTTCATGAAGGTTACAAAGGTAGACGGGGCATTGGTCATTCCAAAGTTGAGTACTACACATTTTTAGGAACCGTACTTGGTGCGGAAGGTTGTCTTGGGGATGTCTTCCTCCTTGATACAAATCTGATTGTAACCTGCAGTTAGGTCAATCTTGGAGAAGACGGAGGCTCCTCCCAAGGCGTCAAAGAGATTGTCAATTAGTGGTAAGGGGTAACAATTCTTGATGGTGACTTTGTTTAAGGCGCAGTAGTCTGTGACCAGGCGTAAGGTACTGTCCTTTTTAGCCACAAAGAATATGGCGGCCCCAAAGGGAGACTGTGAGGGGCGGATAAGTCCTTTTTCCAGTGCTTCCTTGAGATAGGCGCACAGGGTGTTGTCCTTGTTTGGGGTCAGCCTGTAAATGGGGTGTTCCTTGGGTACAGCCCCCTTGAGTTGGATAGAGTGTTGGATATGTTTCTCAGGGGGTAGCCCAGGTAACGCTTCCTTAAAGATTTCTGGGTGACGGGCCACAATGTTGCAATCTTGCGGTGTGGAGGTATCCTGGTGGTCCTTGAAGTGTATGATTCCATACTGGCAGGAGTCCCAGTCAATAGCTTTCAGTTTTCTTCTAATCCAAAGTCTCTGTGATGCGTACAAAGACGTGGTCTTGTAGGAGTTGGTCTACAGAGTCTGGGTAGATTTGGTGGTTGACACCTTAGCGCTTGATGGTCAGCACTGAGGTTGCCCAGTCCACGTGAGGGTTGTTTCTCCACAACCAGTCTAGTCCCAGTACAATGTCAAACTTAGGGAAGTCAATGACGGGACCTTGGATGGTGGAGTGGAGGATCTCAAGCATGACAGAGAAGGGGGCAGTTTCCTTTGTCACGGCAATGTGATGTTCATCAGCCAGGACCACATTTTTAATCCGCAAAGGATTAGTGGCCAGCTTGAATTTGTTCACAAAGCTGCTGTTGACTAAAGTTTGATCTGCGCCCAAGTCCAATAGTGCTGAGTCTGTGTAACTGCAAAAGCGGAAAGGGTAAGACATCAATTTATTGGGATGTCTGCAATGGTGTATAGCACTGGGTCTTCCAAGGGCACTTGGATCATTGGGCATTGGTCCACGTCCTTGGGTTGGTATTCATTGTTGGGCAAGTCAGGAGTTGCATGGGGAGAGCTTGGCTTGCTTAGTGCTCTCCCCGGGCTTTTCCCTCATCTTAGTTGCCTTGAGTGGCAGTGACACGGAAAATGGGTACAATTTGATTGGCTGTTATTTCCATTCCCATTCCTGCTTGATCCTGTGGGTTTATGGTTGTTGTTGTTACTGTTACCTCCAGGAGGTGGTTGCAAGGAGCGCCCACTTGAATGTGAGTCCTTGGTTCTCTCTCATTTCCCAGTCTGTGCCTTGTGCAGAGCGTTGGAAATTTGTTCCACTTACTTTCTGCTTCACAGTACAGGCTTTGTAGGTTGGTAACTTGGTCCAGGTTCACATGTCTCATCACGTGCAACTTGAGAGCGTTGTAGTACATGAGGTGTGTGGCTGAGGTGTCAAAGGCCATATTGGATGGGGCACAGAGACAGAGTTCCTTGTAGGCGCGGGTAAGTTCCTTCACAGTGCCTGTCTGGGTTAGGTTCTTTACTTGGCATATGATCATGAGTGCTGTATCCTTAAGCACAAATCTCGCCAAGAAGTCCTGTTTAAAGGTGTCCTAGTTCTTGTCAGTGTGCTCTTTGTGCCACTTGTTGCACCAGGTGCCAGTGTCATGGGTCATACAAATGGAAATCTCCACAATCTAAAACCGCTGTGGGCACTCCATCTGAGCCAACTTGCTTTGGGCAGACTGATCCATGCGGCAGCATTGTCGTTGTTGGCCCCCACAAAGGGTTCCAAGGCGGTGCTGCAAAGTCTTTGCACAACATAGGTGGGCATGGTGGTCTTGTCTGCTGGTTGTGGCATTGATGAGGGTGCCTGAAAGAACCCTAGGGAGGACAGGGCGTTGAAGGCAGGTAGCGGGATCACTGTGTTTTGGTAGAGAACAAAACCATCAGGTATCTCAGTACCAGGAGTATACGGCGTCCAGTTGGGCGGGAGGCTAGACATAATTCTGTCAAGTATTTGTTAGCCGCGGCGTGTGCAGGCAACAGGCAGAATTTTTCAAGATAAGGTAGGATGGAGAGCCTACCTGTGCTACCAATGTTGTAAATGTGCTATTTTAGCAGAGCTACAAGGGGAAAAATATTTAGAGGATAGATAATAATCTTTATTGTGATATAGTAATTATATAGCTATTGTGAATCAATGGATAGCAGGAACATGATTGGTGATCACACGGCTGGATGGAAGAGGGGGGTGACTTGATCCTGGTAATAAGTCAAGCGCCAAAACAAGGTATCCGCCATAAGGGATCATCATCTGTTCATGTTGTTGGATTTGGTAATTTGAGTTGACTTCTCAGTCTGGCTTTGAGTGACCAGATAATTAGATTGCGGGTCACAAACCCGCTTGGTTAGAAACTTGCTGGCAAGTCAAGCCTGCGGTTTTGAAAGTACCCAAAGGATTGATTATTGTATCATTTGATTGGCTAGAATTGAATTCAAAAGGTAAAAATTTGTCACATAATAATTCAACTTTACATTCTTCTAGGTGGCTATTATCTGAACATAAAGAAGATCTGGGTTTGAAACCCGTTGTTGATGTTAATGCATCTAATTGATTACCTAGCTCACACCCATAAGGTAATTTAACACATATACTAGCTTTTAACCCATGAATTTTAGGAGAAACATACAACTAAAAAGAGGAAAAAGAATCATCTTCCATATTGATAACTGTCTTGCTGACAGGAATAAAATGTAGTGAATTCCTGATAATGTAGCTTACTACTCAAGGAAGTTCACTCCGCCTGAGTTGAACTACCCCATCTACAATAAAGAGATGCTTGCTATCATTCAGTCCGTGAAACATTGAAGAAGATACTTGTGTGACGCCAACCACCCAGTGAAATTCATGACTGATCATAAGAACCTGACATACTTCTTCAAATTGCAACAACTAAACCAGCGCCAAGATAGATGGGCCCTATTCCTAGAAGATTATAACTTATTGATCAGCTACCAACCAGACAAGATCACCATTGTACCTGATGCCCTGAGCCAAAGAGCAGACCTTTTTCCTAATGCCAAAGAGATTGAGGAATTTGACGCTAAATCCTTACTGCCCCCCAATATGATTGAACCAATGCTCATATTCCTAGGACTAGCCAGTAGAAAAGAAGAAATCCAACTAGCTCAGACCTTAGAAAAACACTGGATCTCTATCAGTGGAACATTAGGGAAAAATATCAACATTCAATACTACCAATCAGGTTTCTCCTTACCTAGAGACACCCTACAACTACACAGACGCACCTACGTACCAAAAGACCCACTGTGCTTAGATATACTGAAGGAATACCACAATTCCCCCATGGCAGGACACCTCAGGCATACAAAGACTCTCAAAGAAATCCAGAGAAACTACATGTGGCCCAGGATAAAGTCAGAGATTGAAGGATACCTCAGCAGTTGCAAGAAATAAAGACATATCAAGCCTAAGCAAGGAAAGCTAGAAGGATTAATAAAGCCCCTCCAGATTGCAGAAGGCCCTTGGAAGTCAGTATCCATGGACTACATTGTGGAACTTCCTAATTCAAAGGATTTAATGCCATCTTTATAATTTTCATCTGTTTCACCAAAATGACTCACTTCATACCAACAGCAAACAAAGTAACTGCAAAGGAAACAGCCTCCCTATTCAGGAACTGAGTATTTATGAACCACATACTATCACAAGAAGTGGTTATAGAAAGAGGCCCTCAATTCAACTCCAAGTTTTTGGCCCAAATCCTAAAAGACTTGGTAATAAAAAGATTGTTGTCTACTGCATATCATCCTCAGAGCACAAGCAGACCAAGAGAGTAAACCAGGTCCTCAAACAGTACTTTTAATGATTTGTTAACTTGGAACAGAACAACTGGGTAAAACATCTACCAATAGCTCAGTTTGTGTGCAACAATTAAGACCACATCTTCACCAGTATGTCCCCTTTTAAAGACAACTACAGATATAACCCCACATGGGACGCCCCTCCCACAGAGGAAGCAGACAACCCAAATGTATGAGATTGGGTCACCAACATCCACACATGCCAAGAAGAAAGTGCCCTGAACCTAAGAAGAGCAGTACAACTAAGCAAGGACTTTGCCACCAAACAAAGCTCTGGTTCCCCAATTGAAGCAGGAGACCTTGTGTACCTCAGCGCAAAGAACATCAAAACCGCTGCTGTGTGTGCTAGCTTGAGTCCCAGACAAACAGGTCCTTACAAGGTCCTACAGTGTATTGGTGCTGTAGTGTACCAGTTAAAACTTCCCCTTGGATGAAAGATTCACGATATACTCCACTTCTCCCTGCTATCAAATAAGAAAGGACCTTCTCTCCCACACCAGATAGTAAGAACGGCTCCTCCACCTATCAAAATATGAAGCTTCACAGAACACGAGGTTGAAGCCATCCTGGGACACAAACTCTGATACCAAAAAACTCACTTCCTGATCAAATGAAAAGGGTACCCCAATGAAGAAAATACTTGGGAACCAGAATTCAATATGGAGAATGCCACTATCCTGCCAAAGGAATAAGTCTCAAAATAAAGCGCTGTGCTCTTCAAGCTCAACTATGATAGGGGATGATGTCAGGGCCCAAAATGCCCTGGACAATCAGATGGCCTTCCTAGAGGCAAAACCCCTACAGCTTGGGAACCCTTACCAAGTATCTCCCAGAGGGAGGAAACCCCCTTTCAACTAACAAATGGCCCAGGATTTGAGAGGCACATGAGCTTCAAACTCCTGGCTTTGATTCTATTATCAAATTTGGACCTCTCAACTATCAGGAAATGGTACATTGGGTGCGCAATTGTTTGATTGCGCAATCAGGCACTTGATTGCTTGCAGGATCTATAAATAACTGTGGCGCCTTGGCATGCTGAAGTTCAAGAATGGTTCATGTTATACCAACCAATTAGCACCCACCTCCTGGCCCAAGTACGCAAATTTCAGTGAAAATTGTAAGTTCAACTGAAATTGATACCATCATTTCTCTGGTGGCACAAAAGGCCACAAAATTACCAGTAAGTATAAGTAGTGATGAGAAGAAGCCCTCCTCCCTGTTTACATCTTAAAATAAACGGCTTTATTTTCAGGATTCATTATTTTCTTGCAAGAACTATCTACTTTTGCATCAATATAACTATACTATTTGCATCTCTTTGTGAATCCACTAAACAATACAACTGTGACAGAAATCACAGGATAATAAAAAGCTGTCTCCATGTGATGGGGAATCACCCACCAAAACCACATAGAGTTAATAATTAACCACCAACACAGCTTCAGATACCATTTTGTGAAATTTCCTAATGAGATACTAGGGTTAAGTAAAATAATTAACCCCAACCAGAAAAGCCCTAGATAAATGGCCTGCAAGAGAATCAGAGTGTCTTCAGCATAAAATTCAGGACATTGAGATATCATATGAGTTTCAGCTTTGACAGGAGTAAGAACAGCTCTGAGTGTCGTGCCCTGCCCCAAAAGGCAGGCTTGTATTTAACTTTAAATTTGAATTCAAACTTAATTTTCAATTAGATTTTATTTGTTGGTTTTAAAATCAAACTTACCTTGTTCTTTTTGCTCTTGCTTTGGGAACTGTCAGGAAACCAGTCATAGGCAGAGGCATTGGGCGGCTTGGGGTGAGGTGCAGTCAAGCTGGCGGGTAGGGCCCACCATAGAATGTGTGCTAACTTGATAATATAAGATAAAGATTGCCTGAGCAAGGACCAGGGTCCAGAGTTGGGGACCACAGAATCCACCAATCCTGTCAAAGTAATTTAGAGTACTCCAAACAGTTGGGTAGAGGTGGTCTCAGCGGTGGCAATGGGTTCCAAGGGGTGGTCTGGTCTTGGGGTTAATGGCAGAGTCATGGGAACAAAGTACGCTGGTAGGTAGTTGTACTTGTCCTTGAATAATAAGGGTGGTATCTCAACTCTCTTCCCTTCACGTCCAATGTATTTGGTACTTCTAGTCCTTTCCAAAGGGTTGGCAATGAGGATGGTCTCCAAGTTGTACTCCAAATAGGCTGGGTTGGGGGGGTATTCAGTAAAATTCACAGGTCCAAAGGGGGCTCCTGGGGGACAGTATAATGCCTGGGGCAATTTGGCAGATTGGTCTCGGGGGAGTGCGGTGGCCTGGCGGTGTACTTGACTGGAATTAAGATGGAAGATCACTAAGACTAGATAGGGTAAGATTTTTTTGAACCAAAGGTTCATAAAACTTTATTATCAAAAATGACAATGGGGTCTTTGCTGTACCGCCAGAGTTTTTATACCCTGGGACTTTGCTTCTTCAATTTTTGCGGGGTTCAGGTTTGCAGACAAGGCACTGGCGGGACGTGGGTCTTGGCTTGGGGTCTCAAGGGCAGCAGATCCAGGCTGTGCCTGTTCTGGCAAATTGGAAAGGCAATGCTTTGTTTTGCCGCCACTGTTCACTATGTCACCTGAGTAGTCCAATTGTACTACCCCTTCTGGGCAGGAGACTGGCAGTTGCTGGTGGTCATTGGCAAGGTTAAAAATAGGTTTTGTTTTAACCTCCTTAAGGCAAGCTGCAACCTCTGCATAGGTTTGGGTCTTTGATGGCTCCAGGTTAGCATCAATCTGATGACCATTTGGGGAATTGTCCTTGGGAGACTGGCGGGTCTTGGAGTAACTTGTTAACTCAAGTACGCAATTTAGCGAGTTGGCGGTCTCCCATCCACTTTTTGTGACTTGAGTAGTCTTTGGAGGGTCCTCTGTAGTAGGCTGGTGGATTGCGGAGTAATTTAACAGTTTGGGCCTGTGGTTTAACGGTTTGGCAGGTCCTGGACTGGTCTGGAGGGTTTGATCTGCCTTCTGGGAACTGGGGATCAACTCTTGGGTTTCAATACAAGTATTGAAATGTCATTCATGACAGGAACGCTTTTGCTTTTGCTCTCAGTTTTGCTCTTGTTTTTGCTCCTGTGTGAGCAGGGGCAATTCATTCTCTTTATAAATCCTATTTTAAAATATGTTTCTTTATTTTATTTTATTCTTGCTTACACACACACTGTCTTCTTCCCCTGATGCACGCAGATCTTTGGCTTGTAACCAGCAGCTTCCCCACCATCATGTGTTTTCTTCTGGTCAATTGCACCAGTTTGTTCAGGAAAATCCCCTGCTTTTCTCTGCAGTTCTTCAAAGACTTGGTGTTTGTGCTTATAAATAAAGATACCAGAAGATTAAGCTTTTAAGCTGATATTCTAAGTGGTTTTAATCACTGTCACAGGTTTTCTTACTTCAATCTTTATTTTTTCTTTTTAAATCTTCAAATTCTAAACTTCAAAATTTACTTAGGTTATCATTCTTTTATAAGAAGCTTATATATATTTTAAATTAATACTTTATTAAGTCCCAATTTGATTCCAGAGTCAAAACATCAAGTAAAATTATAATGGAAATAGCTCTACAACAAGCAATTAGCTTGTTGTCACCATTTTTAAACATTAGGGATAACTTGACTAGTTTTATGTTGATATATTCCCACAGAGAATATCCTGACGTCAATATACCTTTGGTTACAAACAAATCTTTATTTAATACTTTATTCTATATAGTTTGTTTAGGATTAGTTAACTCTATGACACCTTTTGTGTCTAATTGTCAGGATTGACAATTCTTCCTCTCTGGAAACCCAGGCCTGGGAGCAGGAATCAAACCCCGACCCTGGATTCCTTTGGGCTGCTGGGTCTGTGGACCGCGGGACCGCCTGCCCGCGTTTTTCTGGGATCAAGCCCCCACAAGCTGATACCAAGAATGTTGACCTATGCGGTAAAAAGAGCTAAACCAAAGAAATCATTGCACCAAATGGAAGATTAATCACAGCACCTAATGGAGGTACTGATTTGGCAACTATTAGCTTCATAAACTTGAAGTCTACACCAGCAACCAATCAAGAGCCAACCCAGGAAAGAGGCACAGGTCTGTGGCCTGGTCTCATGACCTTGACACTAAAGAAAGATAATCAGGTAGCCAAATTGAGATTCTTGACCAATGAAAGAACTCCTGGGCTGAGTGCCATTTTGCCGCCTTTGGACCCAAGCACCCAGTTCCCCGGCCCTGGCCTTCCCAATGCCCTGATGATCCCCCCATGGAAAATGTTAAGTTTGGAGGGAGTACTATATAGATCCAAGGACCCTGCGCTCCAAACTTATTACCATTTTTGAATAAAGGTTATGTTAATTTGGCTCATACAGCTATTGCCTTATTTTGTATTTGCTTTCTACCAATTCAGTTCAAGATCTCCAGGCTCTCCTTCCCCACTGCCTGCTGTTTTCTGTCCTCCTGGTGTTCCCTTTGGACCCGTCCATTTTACCAACTACCCTCTGAAGTCTGAATACAAGGAATACACCCCAGAAAAGATACTTGAACTCAATCCCCTGGCCTGCACACAATCTGCAGTTAGATACAATCAACAAGGCCTGTGGATATTTTCAACACCCAAGTTGTTCAGAGGAAAATTCAACTATCTTATTGCTTACGACCTGTCCATGAAACTGCCCGTGACCCCAAAACCTATGCCTGCTTCTTTGCTCAACCTTCCAACAGACCATTCTGGAAAGCTGTTTGGGATTGTGTACATCACCCTCACAGGGGTGATTGACACTATAATCCCGGTTGCCGGCCCGTGGTCATGAGTGGGGAAGTCTGCCTCCTACCTTTTAAAGTTAGCTCCCCTTTTGTGGTGGGCATTGCCCGCAAAAAACCCGGCCCAAGTTACCCCTGAAAATTACGGGCCAGCCACCCAAGACTGGATCCCTGACACTAATCATAAGTTCTTAGCAGGTCTTTTAAAGATACTTCTACAAACTGTACCTACTTTACTTTATCTTTTAAACTTAACCCCAAATGCATTACACTGTATAGTATATAATCTTGCACCTTATTGGGCAAGACCTTATACTGGGATTGACAGGCATTGAATTAACATTTGGTGGTGATGGCAACAAAGTACCAACAGCAGGTCCCCACCTTCCCATAATAATCCGGCTAAGAATAAAATTGTAGGGGATGTAGCGTAAAAACCCAACTACAGGATGTATTTTCAAAAGTAAAGTTATACCAGGTAATATGTGATTTTTATTGAGTAAATTTTGGGAGGACTCAACTCTTAAGAGTTGAAACAGTGAAAATTATTCAATATATATCAAAATCAATTAAGCAATACCGCCTGGATCATGGGCTCCTATTTCTTCCACATTTTCAAGTGAGTATCTATTCCAGGTTGCAAAGAACCCTTGAGTGACCAACTTATGATGACCATGCTGATTAACAAGTTCATATCTGGTGACCCTTAAATTACGTCATTTTATCAACATCAACTTACAGGGGGGAATCAGATTCAACCAGCAAACTGGAGCAACTGTAACCCATTTTCAATCAACTGTTTGATTCAACTCTGTTAAATCAGTCAGTTTTGTTAAGGGTTTTTGGATTTCTGGGCTTTCCTACTCGGCCAAATAATCCCTGGCATTGTGAAACTTACCGTGACAACAACCATGCCTATATGTTCCCTCCTGGTTCTGCTCCTGTCACTTTTGTTAAGTCTCCTTGCACCATTGACTTGCAGCTCTTCTAAGCTCACCACCTGGATCTTTCTTCTGGCCATCCTAGAGGCCCAATTTTAACTATCATGAAAGAGATCCCTTCCACTCCCCCCTTGCCTAACGTGCCTCCTGCCCAAGACTTCAGTAAGTTGGGGTTTGTCTACATTATAGTATTGGGGCTGGCCAATCAGGTCATGTACCATACTGGAAGTTGGTGTCCCTTACTACAACTGTGAATTAAATCATCAGGATTGCATCAATTGTGTACATGGCCTTTCAGGCCCGGCCCGCCTCCCTGTGGGAGTCCAGACAGACTCTGGTATGGGCCGTGACACAGAAGATAAACCACCTTATCTTCTCTGCTGTTATTACAGTCTGCCTAGGGTTTGGTGGCCACCATACCACTTCCAAGCCATACAGGTCATTCTACAAACCCACTGGCAAGTATTACTACTAGGAGCCAGCACAAATAAACTCCTATCAAGTCTACTCCTGACCCACATTGGTTTCTCCCCACTTGACTTTATCCATAGCTGTATACACCTTTACGTACTATGCACTCATATAATTTGTCAGTAATTTTGGACAATTTAACGTAAATGACAAGATATCCTGTTGGGTATTGATGGTATACCCAATTGTCACCTCCCTAACTGGGTTTCAAGTATCCAACTTGACACCTTATCTTGCTAGACTACTCCCCCACATGTTGGGTATTTACAGGTATTTGGCCCAGCAGCCTGGGAAGCTTTGGCAGCCAATTTCTTTGGAGCTTACAGGGGCCAGGGAATCTTAACTCTGCTATCTGGGTAGGTTGAAGTATACTGTTTAGTTGGCCTTGGGGCAGGAAGATATTCCGCTGATTACTTTTTATTGACTGGTTTTCTGTCAAATTTGATCCAGCTATAATTCTCTTCATAAGTAACCTTTTAACTCTGCAATGATAAAAATCATAAGTACAAAATAAAGGACGCCTTGTCTATAGAAATTATTTTGTGGCCCTTTTAAGGCTCTTATTTTATTTTCTGGCAGTGAAATTTAATTTAATTAGTTATTGATAAGGTAAAGATTTAAAATCAAGCCTGTTAAATACAGAAAAACATAGTTAAAAATAAATTTATGTGTATATCATAGCTTTTATTAGTAAATAGAATTTATTTAAATTTTGATTTATTGTAAAGTTAAAGAAATCTTATATGAAGAAAATTATACCCGGATCAAGTTTGATAGAAAATCAGTTGGTGGGATAAATTGCACAATATTGTCCTGCCCCTAAAGTTTGGTGGGTGGTCCAAGCATTGGCTATATGCTGATGGTATAGGTTTAGTGGCCAAAGAGAAAGGTTAATTTGGAGTTTCTTTTTGAATTATATAGTTGGATTAGATATAAAATTTTATATATGATTTGGCGTCAGAAACCAGGCATTCAATGGTAGCATCAATGGAAATATTGGATTTTATCATGGAATTAATGGTGATGAGTCACTTGGGCTCCAGTAGCAGCCACTCTGATAAATTTATCTGGAGCTAGGCTCCCCACCCTCAGCCAGCAGTGACAAAGAGTAGCTATTGACTGACTACTCAAACTTTTGTTTATCTTATATCAAGACCAAGTACTTGATAAGGTTCCACCAAAAGGTATTCACCAGTATGAGCAAGTCGCAATCCTATGATGAGGAGAAGTTTAAGACTAAATTGGTTGGGTATGCGAGTTCTGCTAGTGGAAGCTCAAGTAAAGAGTCAGATAGTGATGCCTCAGTAACTGATCAACCAACCAAAAAACAAAGGTTTACTCAAAGCTCAGCTTGTAATAGAGATAGTGAATCTCCCTTCAGCCATCTTAACAAGGATTTGGATAATAATTCAGCTTACAAGTGCCACGACCCAAACTTTGCAAAGGAAGAATTCAGCCATCCAATTTTTGAACCAGATAGAAGTTTAAATAAAAATAATTTTAATCACTCCAAGCGAGGGACTAGTAGGCGGGAGCGCCCCAAAGCAAGTGAGCAGGAGCTTTTAGTTTTTGGATATGCTTCAAAGCTTTTTGATCTGAAAGAAGGCGTTGAAAATAGCTTTGTTGACCTTGAGAGTGAGGGGATTCTAGCCGATGGCAACAGTGTTCCAAATATTTGGCTTAGAAGATCAATTTTCAACCCCAAAATAACCCTTGACAGGTAATTTGGTCAAAAGTCTATCTCTGAATCAGCTTAGATTTGATGTACGAAACCTCTGTGACACTGTATCAGGCAGCACTGCTTTGGCAACTTGGAAGCAGCCTTCAGAACACCCTTTAGATAGGGTTCGCTATGCAAGTTTAGATCCAGATGAGCATAGATTGTTTGACATGAGCGAAAGAGAGAGAGAAGAATTTATTGGTAGGTTTTGTTTTTGTTGCCTGAATTTATTCCCGAGGTCATTTTATTTGCAGCCCAGTTTACGGTTTTACTGGGTGTGTAGCTTGAAGGGGTAAGGCTCAGCCCATTTTCGAATTATTATACAAGCCCTTTGTTCAAGTCAATATACTTGTATTTATTTAAGCCTTAGCAGATAAAAGAAATAGAACCTCTGACTTGCGACAGAACAAGTCTAAAATGTATGGATATGACTACGAAAAGAAATCTATACCGAACCCACAAGAGGATATTGAATTCTCTTTCCCCGTCCCTGAAGGCATGGCTGTTCCAAGCTCCCACAAGCAACTGCTTGTGATTGAAAGAACGGCCAAGTTTATTGTTTCAAGCAAAGATCCACTTCTAGAAGTTAAGATCCAAGGCCGTCAAGGCAACCTTCCCGAGTTTGGATTCCTCAATCGAGACAATTGTCTGCATGAGTTTTTCCAGAAGGTCAAGACTCTGATTAAGCTTGGGCTATATTCTTATTGCGAAACCGAAGCCACAAGTGAGAAGTTGGCTGAAGACAAACAGCCTGATGCCAACCAACCAAAGTTCGTTCCTGCACCCCCTCCAGAGGAAAGAGTAAATCAGCCAAGGTTAGTGTTTTTTTATCTTGATGTTTGTAAATATGGACATGAGTTGACTGCTTTAATGGCTTCATGATTATCTTCTAAAGATATTGTTAGCATCCCGTCTGACCAGATGCACTTTATATCTCTCTTTGCAAAAACCTCTGCGTTCAAAGGCCCCACGTTTGAGCAAAAGTTTCGAGTAGGGAGAAGCTCAACCCCGGAGTTTGCATTCCTGCTTCCTTGGAACAAAGCCCATGCTTACTATTTAAGCCAACTGGAGCAGGCGCGCAATCATGATGAATGTGACAAATACAAAGAACTAAACCTTGTGTTTCCATCAACGGAGTTTGAAATCAACCAGTTAGTTTCCATCCTAAGCCAGCAAGTAACTGATTCGGGTGCTGCTCTTGAGTCGCTTGTATACGCGGCAAGTCTACGCTGCACGTCTTTAGACTTTGTTTTTCCTTGGAGCCCTCTTAACAAGTACTATTCTTGGAAGAAGCAAAAGCTCATTAAAGACGCCGAGCTTTGTGACTACTTGGAGGACCCTGAAGAGCTTGCAGCAACTCAAGTATTTTTCCGAGGAGTAGAGTTCGAAAGAGAGCTGCAAACAAAGCTTTGTCTTGATAGAAGGTTTGCCTTTCTGATGCCCTGGGACCCACAGCATGCTGGATACAGAGAAAGAGTAGCTTCTATCACTCCTACAATCCCAGCCAAAGTAGAAGATTGCACTGTGATGGCCAGGTTTGCTCAAACCTTTGCCATCCATGGCCCCAACCTGGAACATCAAATACGGAGTCTTTTCTTTAAAAGCCCCGACTTTTCTTTTCTCCTTCCTTGGGGTCCTGGTTATCCGCAATATCTCGAGCTCCTTGCTCGAGAACTCATGCACAATCCATACCAACCCAGGCGCATAAGCCCTCCTCCGGCTGACTTGCTGCCACTTATTGACCAATTGGCCCTGCCTACAAACGCATCTTTCCGCTTGGCTCTTTTGCTTAATCCTGACAATCGTCTGGCATCTGTTCGCTATGGACATGCTCACTTTGACTACTTCGCAGCCAAAATCAACTATAGTCCCCCCAACTCCACTGCAGCCGAGGGTACATCCAGCGAAGGACTGCAATCCCTCTTCAACCACCAACCTATCCTTGACTTGCCTCTTGAATCGGTAGCCCTTGTCTCGTCCATGGAGCTTTGTTCTTGGCTCCAGGCCAAGTTTCCTTGGTTTGGGCTTCAACTTCAACATTGCCCTGAGCTACCCTTCCTATGTGACGGACATCCTTTGCATGGAAGATATAATCACATCGTACATGCGCCCGTAGAAGATATCAGCCACTCAGCATGTGGCTGCTTTTTTCCAGATGCCAAGGATAAATTAATTATAGATGCTCTAGCAAGGCTTGCTTCGTTATCGGGGCTAGAGTTTCAGCAATTCAAATCAGTAGAGTTTACTGAGGCCTTCCCTTTTCTCCACCCGACACACGTGCATCACCCATACTACCGCTGGAAAGCCGCATACCCCAATTGTGACGCAGAAGATAGCATTTCTCCTTCTCCCGAACAAAGTACTTTAATTAACACAACTGCTGCCTTTGCTGTTCGCCATGGAGCATCCCTGGAGTCTCTGCTTTGGTCACGCTCACCGACCAGCTTTGCATTCCTTGATACTGGCAGTGAATACCATAGCTTCTATACAAGGAAGAAGGACATACTTTCAAAATCTCCTCTGGAAACCTATCCAACTCAACCTCCTACACCGTCTTCTTGTAGCAATGAATATATTGACAAGATTGCGCTGCTTGTCTCAGAGATGAGCCCAGCCTTTGAAGCCCAGATTTATCTGGATTACCCCGAGAAGCTCGGTTTCATCCACCCCTGCCATCCTAACCATGCGTATTATACCGCAAGGTTAAATGAGATCAGATCTCCCATCAAGGAACAGGGCTCCTCGCAACCCCCAATGGAGCCCCCCAGCGAGTTGACGGAACTCCAGAAGAAAAGATTGGCTCGGGTCAAGAAGCTTCTATACAAATAGATTTCTAATTAAATTACCAATTTATATCTCATTACACCGAAACTCCAATCTCCGTTATATCTATACATGCTGAATATGTAAGAACCCTACCTCCTCCAATAAAACCCAACTGACAACAAAATCTCGAGTTTTTAGCCTCAGCTAAGCTATTATATATCAACAGAAATCACTACGTGTTTGTATCACCAGCCCTTTTAACCTTTGCTCACAAAGGATGGTTACTAACATCAAGGATATCCTCAATCAACCAAATATAGTCAACCTCCCAAATCATTTTTGTAACAGCCCATCAGGAACATGCCTGAAACAATAGTTTGATTAGATACAAGTAGTTCCCCTGTCTGTCAGGGTATTGATGCTTGGTCCACTTAACTTGGAAGATCTAACTAACGTGCTTACCAGTACTTATTCCTCAACAAAGCCATCAAAATATGGTCCAGCTTGTATATCAAACCCAACTATCTCCAGTTAAACCCAGTCATCATACACAGTGGTTCAAAAGGCACCAGTTTCCAGCACACCCATCAAACTCAACTCCCTAAACTTGAAAATCTCAGGGGTCTGAAAACATAAGATAAGGCTCTTGCTTGGTTTAACCAAGCAAAGACACAGAAGGGACCAAGCAAACATCCAGTGATAGGGCAGAAGAACTTGAAGTACCTAATTTCAAAAACAATGGTTCATAATGCACCTGGAAGATAAGCCTCAAACACTCCATAGACAACCTCAATTCAACACAATAGCCAAACCAAATTCAGATCAGAAACCATTGAAACTACCACCAAATTGATTGCTTGCTACTTAGGGCAACTATAAACAATTGCTTATTAGAGCAAACCCAGATTTGTTCCCAAGAGATTTAGAGTTACCGTCTAGCTCAGGGCCCACCCATTGTATCAGGATTTGCCATTCATACCAGCCTCCCCTAGATCAGCCCAAGGATTAATGTCCACAAGTTTAAGGGGTTTCCAGACCATGAGCTGAAAGGATTGAATGGCGGTAAATCAGTTCAGGGTTCAACTCATGCAAAATTAAACCTGGATTCAAGTTGGTAAAGCTATCAAAATCATCAGCCAGAGGAAAGTGTCAGAGAGGGGGCTAAACTTGTAAAAGTCTGGCTCCCATCCCAGTGGGATGGACCACCAGGATGACCCCCCAGTGCAAGACTGGGATGGCTGCTCTGAGAGTACAATCAAGAAAAGAAGGGCTGGTAAAGTATAGAAAGTAGACATGAAAAGCCAACAGAAGTGTCCCAGTTACCAGCCATAGGGATTTTGTTTTGGCAGCTGGGAATTCATTTTCTTTATGATACTAGATACAGGGGACAGAGACAAGCCATCACAGGGAGAATTAATAGAGCTAAGTTTTGCAAGCTTGATAGTCTGGGGTCCAATCAGAGGGTGGTGTGGGCAAGATGTCCTTAATCTTGAAGAGGGCTTACCCCAGGAGGAGGCTGGGTAGGCAAGATGTCAAACTAATGGATAATCCAAGACAAAGTCCACACTGAGGAGCAGCAACAGGGAGTTTTCTCATGGAGTAGGTTTAAGAGGAACCAGACTGGTCCTATAATCAAAAGGAGTTTTAAAAACCCAAGAGATTCACATTTCTCAGAGATATAGGCAGAAACCAGAGAAGACACAGGCACCACTAAATTCTCTGAAGAATTCTAGTCAGAAGCAGGTGGTTGCAAAAAGCAAAACTCTAAGGAAATGACAACAGGGTGTGATGACTTAATAATTGACTAAGCCTCTTCCAGGAAGTCACTTAATCCTAATAGTATTAGCCCCAATTGGTTAGACTTTGGGCTGAACCTGACGGAATCTGCCTTAAGGGTCTTGTCCTTAAGGCTCCTAAAATCATAGAATCATGTCCTTAAGGCATTTGTCCTTACGGACCATATGGAAAATGATTAGTCCAGTTTGAAACTGACTGAATGAATGAAAAGTATTCCTGCTTCCCTTATTAATGTGCATGCATTGCACATGCACATGCACATTGATCCAGAAGCAATATAATGGACTCTTGCTCACTTCAATAAATATACCTTTTCATCTATTCTACATTTATACTCCTTGCACTTCCTTGGCTTGTTGATTTATACCCTGAACAACCAAGCTTCTTACACTGGACTCCTTTTGACTCTGCTTTCTTGTTGCCAGTACTACTAAGGTAACAGGAAGATCTCCTTGCCATGCTAACAGTTAGATTTAGTACTCTGGTCCTGATCAAAGTGCAATGTACTGTCACCTACTACTTCATCCCAGTAAAGTAGTTTACCCTGCTTCTCCAGAAGAAGCTTCCCAAGAGATTCCCCCTCTTACTCCTCCCAGTTTTTCTGTGAGAATCACACAGGAGGTACTGAAAGGGCTTAAGGAGACAAGGAGCCAAAGAGATAGACTGGTAGTTGCCTTTGGAACCAAAAATGCATGTGAGAATCGGGGGGGGGGGGGTTCAAACCTTGAACAGGGGCAGGATGAGAGAAGGTTTGTTCCATCTCTTTGTATTCTCTTCTCCCTGGAAAACAAAAACGGTTAGTAGAGGCCTTTATAGTAAGTTTAAATATTCTCTAAACCAATTTATGTCTTTTTTAGATTAGAAGTTACTAGAAAATAATCCCAGTGGATTTTAGACTTAAATTTCTCAACTAAAACAAGGATACAGTAAAAGAGAAGGAAGGTCAACTGTTAATTGCTAAACTTTTCATTAAAAATATTAAAAGCAAGAAGTTTAGAGCCCCTTGCTCACTTTTAAGGGTCAGACTTGGGGGAAATGAGGGTATCTGGTTGCAGATTGGCTATTTGCAATAATTTCTCTTAGAAAATGCAATAACTGAATATTTTTGGGGGTTTCAAGTTTTTATCCAGACAACCCAGGGATCTATTATTAGATCCAATGATGTTATTACTAGCAGTGGTAGGTTTGAATGTTGGCTCTAATGTGTCCTTTTTTATTGGAAATATTGGGAAGCCTTTAAGAGGGGACTTTGATTCCAGGATTATACATGTAAATTTATGTCTCCTGCTTAGGCCTCCACTTCAATCCTCACCAATCACTTGGGGATCTTTACCAAAAATGCTACTTATATCCTCACAAGATCAACCAAAAAAACCCAGAAAATTCCCATACTAATACTTGATAAATCACTTGGAAGATGGAATCACCTAACCTACCTGATAAAACCCCTGGTCAAAGAGCCATGTGTAAAAGCAGCCAGGACAGGTACACATCCAAGACAGCTTCTTCAATTTTATGTTGATTTTGGTTTCTCTTTTAGCTTTATTCATCTAAAAATTAAGCCTTCCCAACACAAGAATGATACACATAACTCATCTTATTGGTTGATTAGCCCTTGGTCCATCCTACCCCACTCCAAATTCCCATTTCCTCCTCTCTTTAAATGAATACAAGAGTTTTAATAGGACTCCTGCTTTATTATTGACCATTTTAATAAAGTTCAAATTTTTTAGTAACTCGGCCACTGCTTTATCTGTTGCTTTAGGCTTCATCTTACTCCTCTTTTTAGTCTCCTGGAATTATTGGCAAATAACCTTCTGTTTGCTGTCGAAATCCATGGTTTCAATCATAGTTAAGAGCAAGATGCTTTTTCTCTTAACTCTGCTCCTTGTTGTGCTTTTGCATTACAGCGCCACAATTATTGAGATTATAGGGCACAGGACATTTTCCAGAATACAATCATATGTGAGGACATGAGTAGTATTGCATCAGAAGAGCCAGGATTGAATGGAACCATGATTATTGCCCACACAATGACTTCTGATTGGGCAGAAGCATCTAAGGACGATGGAAGGTTAACCAGATTAAAGATAAAATAAAGATGGTCCAAAGATCATTTTATTAAAATTTGATTGAATTATTCTTCATACCTTCTGTATGGGTAATCTCTTGGGCTGCTAGCAATGTCTTCTAGGGACATTCTAACACACACCCAAATTTTGGTAATTATTAATCTAGGTTTGGCGCTTATTGCACATCAACCAATAGAATATAATCAGCCTCACCCAGCACAGGTGATCCTTGCTGGCATGGAATAATTTAGTACCCCAGGTGATCATCTTACTTGGTATCCTGCAAGCTTAATGCTTATTAATGTGATAAATATGGGAATTTGAGATTATAGGGAATTTAAACCCAGCAATTCTCAAAGCGCTTGTATAATTTTCAGATGGCGCTTATTGGCGAAAAGTAGTTTAGCGCTTTGGCGCCTAATCCAGTTGCTAGGCAGCACCTATGTGTATTTTTGCAGTGTCATAAGAACGCTTATCATTGGCTAGTTTAAGGCTTAGCTCAGTAGACCACTGCTGATCAATATTCATATAGTTTATACTACCCACTTATGTAGTTTGGTAGCTGCAATTCATATCCGCAAGCCTCAGTCAAAATTAGATCATTGTACTTTGTACTACTAATTTATGGATTTGATTATAGCAATCCCAATTTGTGAGCTCCACCATAATTGGCATCATTGCTTGTTGGAAATTCTCAACACTCCTATTTCTCACAAGATGGCCCAGTTTTGACATGGTTTTATCCCAGAAAGCTTAGTGAGAAGAGTATCTGTTGAGTTGTAGGAGTATGCCAAGCAGCACCTTTCCTTCACTATGCAAGATAAGTCTTTTAATTTAGTGAGAAGCAGAGCAGGCTTTTCATGTCACTTTTTAGTTTTCCTGAGTGATTCCCTGTTAAGTGTCAAAGGGAGCCAATAAATTAATAGAAGAGGGATCTGTTTAAGGGCCAAAGGGGAGGCAATTTTAAAGAGAAGTAAATTGTACTGGGTAGAAAATTTCATTGTGAAGATAGATTTTCAGAAGATTGAAATTAGAGGGATAATCTAGAAAAGCATTCAACCTGCTTGAATTATCTCAACTTGGAAATTTTCAAGGGATGAGTGAAAGCCTTTCTAGCTCTAACACCATCAGAATCCTGAGCCTGCTCCTTTTTTCCCCAAAAGCTTTATGAAATCAGTCCCATACTATTTAAATGTCAGGATCTACCCTGGAATGCTTATACTCCTAATTAACATCCCATATTTAAGAACACTGTTGGGATACCAGTTACTGGGTAGTTTAGCAGACATGGGAGTAGGATGGGCTGCCAGACCGGAGGGAAAGGCCAACCACAAGATTGGTACCAACTTGATAATATAAGAGTAAGTTAGTATTCCAGAAAGGAACCATGAATGGAGGTGAGAAAATAAAGTCTATCATACCTGTCAGAGTAATATAAAGTACCCCAAAAAATCCAAGTCATTGTAGTCTTGTTGACAATAACAAGATCTTATAGGCTGTTGGTCCAGGGGGTGAGAGGAGGGGTCATTGGTACTAGATGTGAAGGCAGGTAGTTTTACTAGTCCCTAAATATTCTAGGCTGTATTATGTGT
The DNA here is from genome assembly GCA_014839935.2 of Entomophthora muscae. Lineage (NCBI taxonomy): Eukaryota > Fungi > Entomophthoromycota > Entomophthoromycetes > Entomophthorales > Entomophthoraceae > Entomophthora > Entomophthora muscae. The sequence continues at coordinate 211,928 of QTSX02007246.1, forward strand.
CAGATGCCTTCATGATTAACCTGTTCAGGTCTTTAGTTTGGGCTAAGGAGTCAGTGAAAATAATTTTTTCTAAGTTAAGCTCAGAGTAAGACAGGTTGGGATGATACTCAGTAAAATAAACAGGTCCAAAGGAAGCACTGAGAGAAAAAATAACTTGGGTCAGGAATTTTCAGGTGTACTCATGTGAGCATAAAGACCTGTTACTGCTAAGTTTAGATGGTAAAAAACAAGAACTAGATAGGAAAAAATCTGGTTGAATCAAACCTTTATTGCAATTTTTTATCAGAATGGCAATGAAGCCCTATCCTGGCTTTACATGGTGCATATACCAATTTCCCAGGCTTCATCTTCTTGGAATCTGATATTTGAGCTGCTAGGTGTTAGGAATATGGGGGAAATAATGTAAGGTCTTGACCATAATGGTGCAAGGTTATAAACTAAAGCGTGTAAAGCATTGGGATTCAAATTTAAAAGATATAAGAATGTAGGTACTGTCTGTAAGATGATCTTACAGAAACCCGCTAAAAACCTATATTGTGTCACAAATGGAGTGATAGAGTGTAAAAACCCTAAGCAAAGAAGATATAATAAAGTGTTCAACAGTGAACAATTTGTAACTAAAGGAATATTTATATTAGGATATTCTCCATCTTCAAATTGATACATATAACTATTGAAAGATTCCTTAAGGGAAAAATGGATACAACAAGCCTAAGGCTTGTTGTTTTACAAGTTTCATTTGGATTAAAGGAAAAAGCTAAACTAAAAGATGAATTTAAAAAAACAAAATTCTAAAAATAACAAATTTGAAGTTTGAAATTGTAAAAGTTGAAGGGGAAGAAATCACTTAGAATTTTGACTTAAAGCCTACTCTTCAAAAGCTCTTTATTTATAGTAAAAAAGCCTTTTCTGTTGAGATTGATTAACAGGGAGGAAGCAGCCAAGAATAGAAGCAACTGAAGAAGTTTGGAGCATCAAAGACAAGAAAAAGGGGAAACGAAGCTAGTACTCTACGCAGATCTGTGTGATAAAACTGGGGGAGCAACAACAACTCAAGCAGGAGTTTTATAGCTAATCTAGATGAAAATATTCTAACATAAAAGTAGAAATATATGTAAATAAGAGTTGAGCAGACAAAGCAACAACAATAACAACAATTTGAACGCAAATCACGTAAAACAAGGTAAAAATACTTTAGAATACTAAATTATTAACAATTTGACTTAACTTTTGAATATTGATAAATAACACCCAAGATTAAGTAGAACTGAAAAACAACTTAATATCTTTAAACAACCTGCCCTTTGGGGCAGAGCATGCGATACCCCTCCAGATCCAAGCTCAGGATGTGCTTGGATATAAGGTATGGCCTTGGGACAGTTTTCAAGGTTTGACAATGGCTCCCAAGAACTCTCCTCAGCGGAATATCCCTTCCAAAAAACCAAGTATTGGAGTTTACCATAGTGATAACAATGGTTGATAATGGAGTCAACCTCATACTCAGGAGTTCCTTCAACCATATGAGGAGGAGTGGCTTTGTTGTTCTGATGGTCGCAGGAGTAGAAATATGAAGTTTGAGAGGGAAACCCGGAAGACGTCGTGGATGTGATACCCTGGAGGAAGTTGAATAAGGGTAACCTTCAATTTTTTCATAAGAAAAAGCCCTTTGAATCGGGGACCAAGTTTTCATGCTAGCTACTTGATAGAAGATTTTCTAGATTGATATACAAGGTTGTTGACCAGGATGCCTTTTCCTCCTGACAATGACGGTTGGCCTGGACCTTTAAACCTTGATAGCCTTAGAGATTCCTTTTAAGAATTCGGGATGAGTTTTACTTGAGAATTTTCAACAGAAACAAAAAGAAGAGGTGAAAGAAGAAACAAAGGCAGGAGTGTAGCCTAAATTTGCCATGAACAGAGTCATCTTGGTAGAGGAATGGGGGGGTAGCATTGTAGGAATACTGGGCCAAAGGTAGGTGAGAAGCCCAATTGTCTTATTTTTTGTTAGAAAAACAGTGAAGGAAACATTCTAGTGTCTGATTTGTACGTTTGGTTTGACCATCAGACTGGGGATAATAAGAGGTGCTAAGAGAAAGGTGAACACCTAGCTGAGTCATAAACTCCTTCCAGAACAGGGAAAGAAATTGTTGTCCACAATCAGAGACAATATCTCTTGGAGTACCATGGTGGATGAAGACATTTTTAACAAAGAGGGAAGCAGTCTGCTTTGCAGTAATGCTAGAATTGCAGGGAGCAAAAATAGCCTGCTTTGAGAATCTGTCTACAATGACCAGTATGGTGTCAAAACCTTTGGACTGAGGAAGCTGGACAATATAATCCAGAGAGACAGATTGCCAAGGACCTTCAGGGACTGGGAGGGGACATAGAAGACCCACAGGTTTCTGGGCGGAGTGTTTGCTTCTCTGGCAAACTAGGCAACTACTGACGTATGACTTGACAAAGGTGGACATCTTTGGCCACCAGAAGTGATTGCAGAGTTTAGAAAGTGTTTTCTTGTATCCAGAGTGGCCTGCAGCAAGGGAGTCATGGAACGTGATGGTTAGAAGCTGTTGAAGGTCCAGAGAAGGAACTACCAAAAGGTTGTTGAAGTATAACACACCATCTAGCAGGGAGAAGGAAGGATTTGTGACTGTCTTATTGTTTGTAAGAGCGTCAATGATCTGAGACAAGGCTTTATCAGAAAGCTGGGATTTGTGGATTTGCTTCAGTATATTGGGGGTTGTAGTACTGATAACATTAAGTTTCAGAAAGCTCTCAGGTGGAAGGACCATCTTGGTGTTAAGGAGTTTGTAGTCTTTGTCAACATCAGATAATGAAGAATGACAACTAAGCGCGTCAGGTAGGGTATTAAGTACACCTTTCTTGTACACAATCTTGAAGCAGAAATTTGACAGCTCCAGTACCCATCTAGCGTGTCTTTGGGAAATGCGGTGTGACTCGGTGAAGTAAAGCAAGTTCTTATGGTCCGTGTAAATGAGGAAAGGCTCATCAAGTCCCTCAAGATAGCAACGCCAATGCTTGAGTGTTTTGATGATGGCAAGAAGTTCCTTGTTGTGTATGGGGTAGTTTTGTTCAGCTGGAAGGTGTTTTTGAGAGAAGTATGCAACAGGGTGTTGCATCCCATCCCCCAAGCTGAAGGAGAACACCGCCAACGGCATAGTTGCTGGCATCAGTCTCAACCAAGAAGGGTTTGGAAGGATCAGGCATCAGGAGGACAGGTGTGGAGACAAAGACAGCCTTTGTGGCCTCAAACGCAAGCTGGGCCTCAGGTGTCCAGACAAAGGGAACGGAAGGAGAAGTGAGGGTAGTGAGTGGCAAGACTAGAGAAGAAAAAATTTCCACAAACTTACAGCAATAGTTTGCCAATCCAAGGAAGCCACAAAGTTGTGAGCAAGTCTTGGGAACAGGCCAGCTTTGGATAGCATCCACCTTGCTAGGAGAGACAGCAAAACCTGTTTTGAGTGACAACGTAGCCAAGGAAATCAACCTCAGTGCAGAAGAATGAGCACTTAGAAGATTTTGCAAACAGGTTGTAGTCTCAAAGTCTCTGGAGTACTTGGCAGACGTGGGCAACATGGTTGTCAATGGAAGAGGAGTATATGAGGATATCATCAAGATAGACAACAACAAACTCGTTAAGGAAGGGCAGAAGTGCCTCATTCATTAAGGCCTGGAAGGTTGACGGAGCGTTACATAATCCAAAAGGCATTACATTGTACTTGTATAACCCAAATGGGGTACAGAACGTGGTCTTCCATTTGTGGCCAGGAGAGATTCTGATCTGGTTGAAAGCGCTTCAGAGATCAATCTTGGTGTATACGGAACTACCAGCAAGGCAATCTGTCAAAGCCTCAGCAGAAGGAATAGGGCATCTATCCTTGATTGTGATCTCATTGAGGGCTCTATAGTCTACACAAGGGCGCTTAGAGCCATCAGATTTACTGACAAAGAAGATGGGGGAAGAACATGGAGACGTAGATTGAGAGATGAAACCCTTGGAGAGTTCCTCATTGATGTAGTTCTTTAGTAGAGTGTTGTTGGAGTCAGAGAGAGGAATAAGCCTTCCCCAGGGGGGAGTGGTGCCTGGCTTAAGGTTTATCTGAATATTGTAGGGCCTATGAGGAGGTAGCAGGTTACATCCCTCCTCACTAAAACAATCCTTGAAGTCAGAGTAACAATAAGGTAATCCATCTTTGTCCTTGGCGGAAAGAGTATCCAGGATGGTACTAGAGATAGCAGTCAGGTTTGGTTTGGAGGGAGTTGAGCCAAGAGTACCAGGTACAAGGGATAAAAATTTGACAACGTCATTGCATGTAAATGATATCTTGTTGTTTGGGTGATTAAAGTTAAGCAAAGACTCTTTCAACCACAGGAATCCAAGGATGAACAGGAAGGATAAGCTGGGGGAAGAGTTACACGTGACACAGAATGAAGAGCCCTCCAAGCCAATGGTGACAGGTTGGAGGATAGGTGTGGCGCCAATGAGAGTGCTGTTTCCCACCTTAACGTTAAGAGATCCAAAGGCGGGGAGTCCAAGTAGTTTAGCAAGTTTCTCCTCAATGAAGTTGGCATCAGCGCCAGTGTCAAGAAGAGAAAGCACCTTGATCTTTCCCAAAGGTCCATGAATGGTGACTAGGACAGTAGGTGACTTGGAAGTGTTGTTGAGGGAAATTAAAGTGAGAGTGGAGGTCTTGTTGACAAAGGGGGGGGCGTTTGGAGAGAGGGCAGGCTGGTAGAAGATGATCCTTTGATCCACAGTAAGAGCAGAGGTTATTGTTCCTTCTTCTAAGGACTTCCTTGGCAGTAAGGCAAAAATCTCCCCCAGACTTTGGCTCAGTGCCAGGTGGAGGAGTTAAAGAGAGCAGGGCCTTATCTGTACTAAACACCTGGGCTGTAGGGGATAGGTTAGAAGGAGGGTGTGTTTTTGAAGAAAGGTATTTCCAATTCCACTTAACCACTTCTCTGATAAGAGGTTCTAGTTTGTCAGGGGAGATTGTGGTGGACCAAAAATTCCTGGAGCAATCTGTTGAGGCCTATCTTGTAGAAGGTGCAAGCCTCAGCGTCAGAGGCTTGTATTCTTGACTAGGAGGGAGAAAAACTTCCAGTTGTATTTGCCAAGTGGAAGAGAACCTTGTGTGAGACCTGCAAACCTAGAAGCAGAGGAGTGGACAGCTCCTTGTCTTCTCCATAGAAAGATAAGAGTGAACTGACAAATAGATCATAGTTCTGGAAGATACCTGGGTTGTGTATCAAGTGAGAGCTAAACCAATCTCTGTAGTGATCAGTGAGCTTCTCTGCAAGATAGAGGACCTTCTGGGAGTTGGTGGAGAACTCAGACCCGTAAGCAGTAAAGTGGGCTTGTGCATAAGATAAAGTGTTAAAAATACTAGGGGGTGGTGAACTGTGGGCTAAGGTATTGAGGACTACTGTTTGGTTGGTGTAGGTAGTGGGGATATGATCCTCCTTATTACAAAAAACCTTATCATATAACCAACCAAGTAAGAAAACTACTAGAGATAACAAATTTACAATAATAATAGAGAGAAACAAAGCTAAAAAGATAATAGAAGAGATGGAAAAAAGTGTTGCCTGGGTCAATCCCATGGGAAGCCAAAATAATATAAGGTCTTGACCATAATGGTGCAAGGCTATAAACTAAAGCGTGTAAAGCATTGGGATTCAAATTTAAAAGATATAAGAACATGGGTACTGTCTGTAAGATGATCTTACAGAAGCCCGCTAAAAATCTATATTGCGTCACAAATGGAGAAATAGAGTGTAAAAACCCTAAGCAAAGAAGATAGAATAAAGTGTTCAATAGTGAACAATTTGTAACTAAAGAAATTGATATTAGGATATTCTCCATTTGAAAATTGATACATATAACTATTGAAAGATTCCTTAAGGGAAAAAATGGATACAATAAGCCTAAGGCTTGTTGTTTTACAAGTTCCATTTGGATTTAAGGAAAAAGCTAAACTAAAAAAATGAATATAAAAAAAACAAAATCCTTAAAGTTACAAATTTGAAGTTAAAAATTGTAAAAGTTGAAGGGAAGGAATCACATAGAATTTTGGCTTAAAGCCTACTCTTCAAAAGCTCTTTATTTATAGTAGAAAAAGTCTTTTCTGTTGACAATTGATCACCAGGAGGAACCAGCCAAGAAGAGGAGCAACTGGAGAATTTTGGGGCATCAGAGACAAGAAAAGGGGAAACAGAAGCCAGTACTCCACACAGATCTGCAACATAAAACAGGAAGCAGCAACAACGCAAGCAGGAGTTTTGAAGGTAAATACAGATGAAAATATTCTAACTTAAAGTAGAAATATATGTAAAATAAGAGTCAAGTGGACAAAGCAAAAAAAAAAATTGACAGTTTGAATGCAAATCACGTAAAACAAAGGTAAAAGTACTTTAAAATACTAAATTATTAACAATTTAACTTAACTTTTGAATATTATAAATAGCACAAAAGATTAATTAAAAACTGAAAAATAACTTAATATCTTTAAGCAG